>JNEK01001476.1:0-10172 GCA_000697295.1 Mucor indicus B7402 | reverse complement strand
TATCTCGTTGCTTTATGCATATTGTTTTCAGTGAGAATATCGTGTCCGTAATTCTCCACATCCTTAACTTTTGCCGCCAGGCTTACTCTTTGTTGAAGAAGCAGACGACGTCATGGACGACTTTGACTCAGTTTATTGGGACTGCTCTGGCGACCGAGCTGGATAACCAACAAGATCAATTTTGGATACGCCGCCCTCTCAATCAACTAAACCATACACGTTGGAAACCGACAATTTCCGTCACACAACTGATGCGACAAGAGTTGATTTGATGAGTCAGTCAAGTCAGCAAATGGAACGGTCAACATTGTATATTAATTCTTGCAAATTTTCACGTCTGAAAAAAGGTAAGTAAATAATCTAAAAATTAACTCTGATTCGTCCAAAATAATTTTCTTTTTATATCTGAAAATATTTTTTTTGTTTTCTAAAATAGGTAAGCTACATGTCTAAAAACTAATTTTGATTGGTCCAGAAAAAAGTTAACATCGTCTGAATTTAAAGAAGAAATACTGAGAGGGTATTTTTTTTTACACAGTGAGACCAGGACCTAAGACTAGCGGTTTTTTAGTCGGAGCGGGACTTAGACGAGAAATACCAAATTTAATACCAACCAAGGACTCCGCTAATGTGGTCTGTCAATGCATGGAAATAATGCACTTATCAACTGTACTGTAGCTTAATATATATAATAGTTTAATATATGGAGTACTATATTTAAAGCTCTAATGAGGTTTTTATTTACATAATCCGTAATAAATTGTCTAATGTCTGTTTAAAATCTTTTTAATCTGTTGGCATTAGTAATTCAACACTTGTTTGCGAGAGTTCTTCCTTCAAAAGCTTGCGCAGCTTATCAATAGATACTCCTATATGTCATCTTCTTTCTTCTAGTTTCTTGGCTGCTTCCTCTTCTGTAATTCTTTCTTTTACAGCTTTATCTTTTTTGATGTAATTGTATATCTCATTTCTTCTGCTGAAAAATCGAGATTCATTCCCTTTTCTTCAAGAGGCACCAAATTGCTGCTCCAAATCCCTGACAGAAGGACACCCGGTTAAACCAGTACTATATTCCCTCCACAAGTCTGTCACTGTTACTATTGTTCTACTGAGGGTATATGAAGGTGGCGCTACCGATGTATTGCTGTTATTGGCGCTAATTTGCTGGTTGATAACAGTAGTAAAAGGCTCGGAAATACGTCTGACGTCGTCAATAGCGACTTGATTTGGGGTTGCATCTTCTTGACGTGATGCTGTTAAACCATTTCTAAAGAGCTGTGAACCAAATGACAAAAAATTAGCAAATTTTTGTTCCATCTGGGCACCCACACCATTGTTATAAGTTTGGAGTGTTCTTATTTGTTCTTGCATGTCCTTCATCATGGAAGAAATGTGCAGAAATCCAGACAGCATATCAGAAGCTAACTGGGGCATTGCCAATTGTACCATATGAGCTACAGGGAAAGTGTCTTCTTCTTGTTCAGTTACAGTTAGTAGTTCTTGCTCGAATTCTTTAAAAAGTTCACTTGAGAACAATTCAGCTTTTCATAGAAAAAAGTCAGGGTATTTTTGTTTAAGAAGAACCGAATCCTAAACCAAAATGATACAGTCAGATTATACAGTACAGCAATTAACAGGATTAAAAAACACTTACTTGTAGAAAGACAACTCTTAAGTAGCTTAAAAGTTTAAGGAAATTGGGTCCGGCAATATCCTGTTGGATAGCACTATCATTAGAGTTGAACTTTTGCTGCCAGTATTCGACCTCAGGGAAAACAAGGATCTGTATTAATTATAAAAAAGAGTGCTATTAGTATTAGAAGTATTATAAAAATAACCTCGATATGTTACCTGAAGCTCATGGCAAGGAGTTACTGATGTTCTAGGAATATAAGAATTGCCTTGGTAATTGCTAAAACCAGAAAGACTTTTCATTGCTTCGAGTGGGAGAGTCGACATGTAGCATCCGACCATTGTATCTGTGCCCCACCTTCCAACCATACGCTGCTGGTCACCAGAAACGTTATCTTGAGCGATCATGTTTAAAGCACTCTTTCTGTTTGCGTGCTTAACCTTGGATGTGTGAATTCCGACACATTTAAAAGCTTCCGTGTAAGCCACTTATGCTGTGATTTATACGTAATTGGTGTCATAGGGTCTTCAGCCTTAAAGACAGCGGTTTCATACCAGTTTTCTCTTCTTGTAAAGTCAGGGAATGCTTCATTTTCGTAGTGGAACCTTGTAAAAAAGTATAAAGCAAGAGCACCAATCGAGCAAAGCTGAACTTCCTTATGTCGAATCGATGCGCCATACTCAATCTTACCGTGTTGGTTTGTCTTCCCAAACGTATTAGTGGCAACAAGGGCGATACATTCAGAAACTCCTTGATTGTCGACGGTTAAAGAAAAAAGGTCAGCAAACTGCAACCCCAAAGTAGTTTGACTGCGGCGCAACATAGCATGGCTTATAAGAAAGCAGAGACGATCCCGGCAACCGCTTGGACAGTTTTTCTGGGTAAGGAAATAACTACAGACCTTACGAAGTTCATCTTTAGTACAGCCATCGTTCAACGTATTTTTTCCTCGGTCATCAAAATTACCTCTTTTAGCGCGAGCATTTTCCTTGGAAAGAGTGTCAAGAAATGTTCTGACACGTGGACCACGGGCTGTTTCATATGGGTTCATACCCAAAGAATGTTGCGTTGTGTGCAACTTGGTGCAAGCTTTCACATATTGCAGAATAGATTCACGGCCCAAGGGAATAGGAGAGCCATCGGCATCTTTTTTCTTGTTTTTCCCTCGTTTCATAACATACTTCTGAAAAAAGTAACAAAGTTTCTTATCACTGACAGTTTCGCCATCACTAGAGTTTTGCTGAGCGCACCATTCCTATGTTTAAATGTTCGTTAATAAGAATTCTATTGAGCAGAAACTACAACGTTGACACACCCTCCATTCAATTTGTCTGCTGTCATATGCCTTTTTCGTGTTTGAGGGGCGAAGTGCCATATTTTGAGCAAGGACAACTTGACCGGCATAGTTCATAGCTGCATTCGTATTAACCATTTGCTGCATGTGTTGATCAGGTACTGAAGCAGTTTGATACATTGCTGCATTTTGGTAAACTGCTGCAGATTGATAGACTGGTGCGTTTTGATGTACTGTAGCGTTTTGTTCTCTTGTAGCGCTTTGATCTACTGTGGCAATTTGGTTGTTCATGATTTGATAGTATTATAAAGTGAAAGCACACAAAAACGTTCCTTATTTATACCTTTTGAAGGCGGTACAATTAATAGTGTTGTTTCTAATTTGACAATGCCATGAACGGATATGATAGGTACAATGTCTCTGACTACAAAAAGATCAATCGGATTAACCAGGAACGTGATTTATGAGATAGAGTGGGTTTAAAATTTAATTATGTGCAAGATTTTTGCGATTTTGAATAAATGGAGCATAGAAGTCCTTTGAACTTGGCATCAGTAGATTACAACTGCCCTAAACTGCGCGGCTTTAAAATTGCAATTATGCAGAGAAATGTCATTCTTTTATTGGCTCGAGCTGGGACTTGTCAACATTAGTCCCAGAGGGGAAATACCAAGGTATTTTTTCAAGTATTTTTTATTTTTAAGCTGTGAGTCCAGAAAAATACCTGAAAAAAAATTTTTTGTAAGCCAAATTTCAGGACCAGAAAAAAATTTTTTGAGACCCAAATCGGTCCCAAGGTTCAGATACTGTAATAGGACTTGTGTACAAGAATATCTAGTCTGCTCATAGTAATATGAAAGTCAGACATAGAAAAATATTTACAGTTGACGGAACAGTTACATGAACCGCGAAACTTCCTGTTGCAGGACAGTTAAAGGGCAAGTATAGTCGACAGGAAAAATTAAAGGAGCAGATGCTGATGATTTCTTTAAAGTTTCAAAAGCACGAGTGTGTTCTTCCGTCCAACATTTAGTTATATTTTTCACATTACGAAGTTCATCTAGTGGAGCACTGATATGAGCGTATAAAGGAATGGAACCACGTGGAAGTAGTTCATATAACCGAGAAAAGAGTTTAGTTGTGTAGTAGTAGTGGGGATTTTGAAATCAAAAGCACTATTAACTTTTCGATAATCCGGGATTAATGCTCTATCACTAATAGTCCATCCAAGTATAATAATAGTGGTTTGAGCGAGTACAACTTTGTCTGCGGATATGACTAAATTTGCTTTAGTGAGACGACGTATAACTTCAGCAACATTTTCAGTATGTTCAGCTAAAGAGCCATTTGTACTAACTGTGATGTCATCTACGTAAACTGTAACTGTAGGTAAATCATGAAATAATTGCTGTAATACGCGTTGAACTAAGTTTCCCATAAAACTTATACCTAAAGGTACTTTTACAAATTGATATTGACGATTAGTAAATGGGGCATGTGAACGATAATTTATGCCGGTCACTAGGATCCACTAAAAAGGTATTGAAACAGGACTTAATGTCAATAATGGAATGTACAGTAGCATTCCCAATTCGATTATGTATTTCAAAAATAAGCGGAAAACTCTGTGTGTATTAGTGACTTCAAGGATACTATTGAGGTTGCGTAAATCAACAACAATACGAGGCTTGGCAAAAGAGTAGTTTCCCCTTATCGGATCCTTCTTACTTACAACTACAAGTTGGAGTTGAAACCATTATGAGAAGTTGACACTTCTATAACATTTTCTTTCAACCACAGAGCAATTTGAGCAGCGACCGCATCCTTAAATGCGTATGGCAATGGATATGGTTTACGGAAAGCAATACAACCAGGTTTCGTTTTTAATGAGACAATCGCACCAGGTAAAGTACAATAAGTATTAGGAATATCAATAGTTGCATTTTCTTTGAATAATGAATCTAAAGTAGTATGCATCATTTGTTCTCTGTCTTTTGTAGTACCATAAGGTGAATTGTTAACTTTGTCTTTTTCAGCTAATGAATCAATAGGTGTAGGGGGAAAAGGTGTATTTTCACTGTTAATGTCAAAATGTAAAGTTACCAATTCTGTAATACCAAGATTCAATTTATGAAATAGATCCATGCCAATTAAAGAAGGAATGTTCTTATTATTAAGAGTAGTAAATAAGTCAAATATGTCAAAATTATAAGTCATCAATGTTTTATTGTAATATAATTTAAGTTTAATTGTGCCCGTTCTAGGAATTACAGTTTTTGAATGACCCAGTTGAATTTGTCCAGAAGTAACAGGGATAATAGACGCACTTGATGCTACTTCAGCGGCAAACGCAGGAGAACACAAAGAAAAAGTAGAACCTGTACCAATGACGGCGTAGGTTCGAATGTTCTGTAAAACAATTGGAATTATAATTAGGTTTGACTTATGTGTAGGAGGCATCGAAAATACGTGATGATACTTACATTGTTGAGCTTGTCTGGTTATTTCCTCAGACGTAATTGGATCTAAACCGGTACTATCAATTTCGATAGACGACGTAGTAGCTAAAAGGGGAGCAGAATCATCAACATGTAGGGTGGCAATACGCTTGTTTTCATCAGCATTATAACCATTTCTTGCAGCAGTTACCTTACAAATATGACCCGGTGCCCAATTAGGTTCCTTACACCTACGACAAGGTTTTCTAGAACGAGTAGAACCATTGTTGCTATTATTTGTTGAATCATCACTGGAAGAAGAAGAGGCTTTTTTGACGGCACGACAGTTTTCAGTTGAATGGCTACTGACTTTGTGGAACGTACACCATCTATTGTTTTTAACACCATATTTCTTCGTAAGAGTCTTGCCAGGGATATCACCAGCGTACTTAGATGCTTGAGTTCCAGTAGATGATAAGGAAGTAGAATGGCTATACGATGATCGTTTCCTTTGATGAGCACCATTAGATACTAGAGAATCAGCAGTATTTTTGCTCTTGTTTTCACCACGAATGTAATCCTTCTTGAACTTATTGTAAAAGTCACGAGTAAAAGAAGAAAAGAAATCAACATCGGTTCCTTGGGCTTCAGGTAGAGTTGCCAAAGCAAGAGAAACTTCTTTATAATAATTCTCCAGGTAGAGCACTACCAAACTTTTCCAAAAGAACAGAATTTGGAAGTACTTGATCCACAGCACGGCGACGCAAACTGTTAAAACGATCAATGAAACTCTCGAGCGACTCGCCTGAAAGCATATGAATTTCATTTAATTGCCGAGCAGCACTACCACGCTCTTCATAAATGTTGACACCATATCGCGTAACAATCGCTTCGTAGAATTCGTTCCAAGTAGGATTTCTTTGCTTGAGGTGACGAAATTCAGCAAGATAACTGGTATACCATATACGAGTAGTTTGAGAGACAAGCGGAGGTACGACACGAAGAAAGTTGTTGTTCAGATCAAGACTATTGCTGTTCATGACATCTTCAAAATTCTGAAGACACATTTTAATGTCAACAAAAACTTGCCCTAAGCTTGCATCAATAACTTGTCCTTCCCATTGAAAGAGTGGTAGATTTTTTGGTACAAAGGAAGACGAAGAGGATCTTGAGACAGGAGCCTCAGTAATACCTTTCATAATGTTAAGTGCTTTTTCAAGCATTATGACATCAGTAACTTTAGACTTGAGAGTTTTTGGGTGTTTTTCAACATCTACCTCTGGAGGTGAAGCCGAAATAATCTCGGATAATGCTGTAATACTAGCATTAATGAGTGCAATGGAATTTTGCATAGAATGAATAGCCTGTTCTTTAGCAGCATTAGGAATAACTCTAGTACTACCAGAAGAACGAAAATCAGCAGGGCTTTGATCACCAGCAAACGAACAACGGTGATAAACCATTAACAGGGATAAAAGTAGGCTGGGCATCATTTAGACCTGAATCAACAGCACCATTGTTTTTAGTATCATGATTTCCAAGATCACCACCAGCAGAGAAAAACATAGGTTCAGTATTACCAGCAGGTTCACAATCAACATCCATATCATTACCGTTTCCAGCAGAATCAGATGCAGCCGAGAGACTCACGTTATCGAGCGTGTCACTTACGTTTTCCATGCTAATAGTACTTGCATTTGATGAAATGGGCAGAACATTAGAAGCAGGGTCAGCAACAGAGCCAGAAGGAGACGCTTGAGCACCATTACCAGATAATTTGTTTTCTGTAGAGGAAGCCATATAAACAATTCAAATGTTCGGGTTAAAAAAAATGAAGAATCCGAGATAATTTCAGTATCACAGATCACAAAAAATAAAAAAAATATAAAGCAAAAATTAACAAGAATTAACCAGAATGTGAATTGATCCTTTTATTAGATAAAATGGAACTTGATATTTATATGTTTTGTTATTACAGCGGTTTGTAGGTTTTATGTTGTTTCGCATAATTGTGTGTCAGTTATATCTTGCATAAATAGCGCAGATAAAAGAGGTGACTTTTTATTCTGCATAGTTACCCATTGGTCAATATGCATGAATATCAAAACTGTCATTTTATGACTTTAATAATTATGACGATGATACCAATATAATATTTGTAGTCTTTATTATTACGAGGTGTAATAGCAGTAATTGGTATACTCGGATACAACATTGACCTCAGTACAACATACAAATATGTGGTTTTCTTATTTAGATCTATTTTCTCAAGAAAGTACTTTAATACTAGAATGTTATACTTCGGGTATACGGGTATAATAGGTGCTGAAGATAAATTTAAGTGCAGGTCTCCTTTAAGACTGAGCCAATAGACCATCATAAATCCACTTCACTCGGAAGCAGACGAATGATGTCTCAAGGGAAAACTTATTTAATTTATAAACTCCTCTTATCTGTTACTCAGACCATCCAATTCATCATATACGGCTGATCTGATTGGAATAGTTGCATACGGGACGCTCACAACAAGACTATTGGTATTCGCTGGTTCATTATTATTTTTAGATTGTAAAACTCATATAAAAAGAGGCAATAAGTTAGCAGTAGTTAGTTCTTGGCTTTTTTTCTTTAGATTAAATAAAGACTGAAGTTTTTTTCATTAATTTTATTTTTGTATCATTAAATACCACAAAGTGCCTCTTGTCTGATGTTTTGTTGAAGATTGTGTTGAACTTGTATGAGCTGTTGACCAAAACCAGCGATTCTACTTGATACTTCGTTTTGAGAATCGACAGTGTGAGGAACAAGGCACTCGTATTCTTGTAGTTGGTCATTTGTAGGAGTGTTAATTGCGAGTTGAACCTGCTGCTGAAATGCTCTAAACCCGGGAGAAATAAGCAAATTGTTGCTAAAGGGGTAAGTGTTGACGATACCGTTTTCTTTCTTGAGAATAAGATAGACAGCTGAGTCCTGCAAAATGATTCTTCTACACCTAATCATCAACAACTTCAAAAAAACTCTTTTGGCGGCATCTATGGTTTGGTGTACGGCAGCTGTCCCTTTTTGCTTTCCTTTTCTGTTTTCTGACGTCTGCTGGCTTGCAACATTTTCTTCCACAAATTTAGCTTCAGTATCATTTTCGTTAAACTCGTTTTCGTCTATTGATTCATTTCGTCCAGGCATTCTTTCTTCCAATCAGCGTTATTCTTTCCAAAGTAGTTCTCAATCCAAGGAAATATTTCTTGCTGTAGTTCAAGAGAGGGGTCAACTCTGTTTCTTTCAAGTCCAAATGGCTTATTCCAAAACCTGCCATACTGCGGGCAAACTCAGATGGCACTTTACCCAGATAGTGAGTCTCTAAACGACCCAAGCGATCCTTCCATCCACCACCTTTTTTAATTGAATCAATTGGAATTCCAAGGGATTCAGCTTCCATCGCACCAGCATGACGACCACCATGAGTGACTCTACTTGTGTGAATTCCATGCTCCAAGAAGATTTTTTTTTGTTGCATTGTATTGCTGAACAACGCTTATGCCTTCTTCTTTGTCTACCAGTACTTTAATATTATGCCATCTTTCACTAGAAAGAAATTCTGGCTCTTGCTGTTGATATAAAAAAGCAAAAGTTTAGTAATGGTTTTTAGAATATCTTTCTAAAAATATTTACCTGGAGTTTACTAAACATATAGAAAGCAAAAGCACTAAAAGGACACCTATAAAGATTATAGTGCCTCATGGCAGACGCAAATTTCACTTCGCCATCCTTCAAAGTTTTACCTTTATCCAAACAAAAAATAAGAGCAACAGCTTTCTGTGCACCTCTATGCTGTGTGCCTGAAACGATATTGAAAAAACAGTCAGAGAAATTTAGATTTCGCAAATCTTGATCTCTAAGAAGCATGTGGTGACGAGCAGCAATTGAAAATCTCTCCCGCAAATGAAGCCTTTCAGTTGAGCACCATAGATCAAGCAAAATTTTGATGAATTGGCCAATTTTGTAGGAATCTCGGATTATACAATGGGCAGCTCTATCGGCGCTTGTTTGTACTTGGTCATAAACTAAACTTGCTCCGTATTGTTTGATGATAGTTTTCACTTCTTTGCATACTTTTGGGGATGGCCAGATGATACTTCTGGTAGCTACCTGATATTCATGCAGCGCCATTAAAGCCTTCTTGTATTGGTTTACAGACTCGATGCCAATAGGAACCTGTAGCTTTTTTGCTCTTCCAGATTTATTTATCGGTGCTTCTTCTGTCACTATAACTCCATCGTTAAAAAAAAAAGTATACTATGGCTAGATACTTACAGTCAATTAATCTGGTTGAAGGCCCAGCGTTTTCCTCGTCTCTCAATGATACTTGAGTCCTTACATCTGCGCCAATAGTAACATGCTTTGTGTATGTCTTCTTGAATACGCATTCAGTAAAAAGGCTACTACCTTAGCTGGAGGACCAACCGTGTATGAATTAGAAGCTTCTCCAAATCAGT
Organism: Mucor indicus B7402; assembly: GCA_000697295.1. Taxonomy (NCBI): domain Eukaryota; kingdom Fungi; phylum Mucoromycota; class Mucoromycetes; order Mucorales; family Mucoraceae; genus Mucor; species Mucor indicus. The sequence goes on along the minus strand of JNEK01001476.1, from coordinate 314 downwards.
CAGGCTCTGAAGCTTCACAGTATCCCTGTTTATATAGGTGAGTTACGGTGTTATTTACTTGGGGAATGCATCAATAAAACTACTATATAAAATACCTTCCAGACTGCCAAGGACATTCTATAAGCTAGCTCAGTGCTTGGCCGCTTGCTTTTTAAAATTTCTTGTAGTGCCAGAACAACTTCATCTACTTATTGAGAAGCACCAAAATTTTGATTAGTGGTGGTAGCAGTAGCACGACTTGTTGCTTCTCTTTCAATGGCTTCTATAGGCGGATTTTCAACACGGGCCTTCTTAGGACGGCCTCGGCGAGATTT
>JNEK01001474.1:0-26492 GCA_000697295.1 Mucor indicus B7402 | reverse complement strand
TCTTGAACTTCATTTCCCCCTTTTATAGTTATATAGTGTTCTTAAGGGTTTTTTAGATATCTTTAATTATTATATGTTCTTAAAAATTTAGGCTATGCTCATATCGAGTGCCCATTAAATTTATTAAATAAAAACCTACTTCTTAATCTGAGCTAACGAGGCTTTTTTGTTCAAATTTTGCAAGTAAATTATGGCCCAATAAAAATGTCAAAGTTATGTCACGTGATATGACATCATAAAACTTACTTATTTAGTAGTTGTCATAGGGGTTTGAATTGACCATTCATGACTACTGTGCTTCCACTACAAATGCAGACGATGTTATTTATTTTTCTGGACGAATGAAAATAGATTTGTAGACGATACGCTTACCTTTTTTGAACAAAATATAAATGGAAATTAGACGGGAAATAATTGGTTTTCGGACCAATAGAGATATTTGTTTAGAGTTTTACCAATTAATATTATCCAATAATGAAAATTATCCTCAAGAAAAGCTTTCAGCAACATTGATGCAAACAAAAATGAATTAAATAATGGTCGGGATAGAAGTTGGGCATTGTTGTGATGCCGCATACTTTAGATAAATTGTGAGTTTGCCGCCCCTGCTTTAGGAAAGTGCTAAGCCTATAAACGAAAACATCAGTTTTATGAAACATCAGATCGATTTTTATTTGTTATAAGTGTTATTTTTTAAACCTATTACAGAAGTGAAGTTTGTCCAAATCCTCAACAATGTGTCCCCGATACAACAACTTGGTTTAGATCCTTTGAAACTTTAAAACTAGATAAAACTTAATAAGCTACATCTTGACAGCTGGCTTATAAATACAAAGGCGAACATATAGGCTGTTTAAATTCAGGGACGATGGTTAGGTGTATTTTACAAATAGAAACATTGAGTGGTCTAATTTGACGTGAAATTATGTAAAAGAGATCCTTTGGATATGCTTTTGTGAAGTGTTAAATTAAAAGTAGTTAGATCCTAGTAAGCTAGGAGTAAAAATATGGGCAGACAAAAGATCAGTCGCGAAGTCACATATAATCATTACGTTAAAGCTAGTAGAGTATTGGAAGCGACTGTACAAATATTAAAATGTTGTTCAACTAAACTCGCTACATTTTATTTACACACTTTCTTTCTTTCTTTCACTAATACCATGTTCAAGCAAGAAATATAATCTATTCTTAGGAAAGTATGGCAAAAGAAAAAGAGTATTGAAGAAGGGCGTAAGACTTATAAAATTTTATATATTTTGATGTGTTTGGCTCACATAATATATTCTTGATTAGAAACTATCAAATGTGGAGACTGTGGTAAAAGTGGCCATAAAACCAAAAGAGCCAAAGCATGCGAGAAATTCGTGTCGACGTCAATTTATGGTAGGTATATTTGTGTATATATGTAATAAAAAACACGCCTAATATGTCATAATCTAGTTGGAACAAGTAACAAAAGGAAGGCAACTCCTATTGACGAAGAAACAAAGAGGCGAAAGCGAAACGCAAAGTACGCAGAGACAGGATAAAGCGGAGCCATGAATCGGGACAATCAAGCAAACGCTCAGACCGCAAACTTACGAAAGCTTAAGAAATACAAAGTCTGGTAGTGGATAATAAGACTGTTACAAGAAAAATTAAACTAGAGACGATTTTGAGGCCAGAGTACAAGACGATAATCGCTGAGAAAGTTAAAGCTGTATCAGCCGACGTTCGACAAATAGTAACGCGTGCTCAAGTCTTTGTTAACTACTATGTCATTACCCATTCGAATCAGGCTGCTGATAAGAAGATCTTCACGCAAAATTGCTGATGCTCTATCACAAAATTGGTATTAAGAGAAAAAGTAACCAATCCAGCATCAATGCCTGATGACTGTGTCCAATGCTGGGGCAGCTTTCAATCAAGATACAATGACATAACATATCGTGAAAAACTAACTCCTGGTTATTCTAACTGTTTAACGGCTGCTTGCGTCGAATTAGCGACAGTATACACGAATGCTATAGCTGAACGTTTTGAATCAAAAATTAAATAGTACTTTATCTATCGTATCTTGAAGTTATTCGAAAAGGCAAATATATACTCTAAGTTATACATTACACAATAGCTTATTCGTTTCATTTTAACTAGTCTGAAATCGACCACATCAGAAGAATTGTCAAGGATTACTGTTATCAACGCGTTTGTGGCGGGACAGCAGCTTGGCCTACTGAATTACTTGAAGTCTATAACGACGAAATAACACTTATTGACAAGTTGTGCGAGGAGTTAGCTGTCATTTACATGCCAAAGCCTGTCACGCTGATAAGCTTGTCAGCTTCACCGGGAGCATATGTTCCTATATTATCCTATATTTTACGACAGTATGAGAAATATCACCGTGATAGCCAAGAGCATCATGATAGTCTTGGAAGCAAGAGCTCTAATAAAGAAGATGGTCTGCACCAAGATTCCGTGCATCTGCCTCGACTGTTTTCGCTGTGTCCAGTACCATAGTTGAAATGGCGTTTTATATTAATCAATGCAAACGCTTTGTCGGTTTTTTCTGGTATAAAGATACCTAGCACGTATGAAGGAAAGTTAAACATGTTCAATACAGTGTTTGACTTCACGAGACTGAAATTAGACAGGTAATTATTGTTATATGTTTACGTAAACGAGCTTTTTAATAACTCAAATTATGAATAATATATAGTTTTGAAGATTTGCTTGACACAGACAGAGCGACAAAAAAGGCGTTCGCAAACGTTATAAAAACCGACGGCTTTACTGCAGATGTTAGTATTCTGAAAAGCGCGACTAATAACTCTGACGACTATCACCATTTGTGTGATATGGATGTTGATGTATCTTTTCTGGGAGATATAATGAATAATGAAAACTTTGAAGGCATGTCTCTTTGTGGTTTAGACCCCAACAGAAATCAAGTATTCGCTGCCGCTTACGGAGATGGTGAAATATCCCACCAAGTTAGGAGATGCTCTACGAAGGAGTACTACACATACACGGGCTCAATAAGAATAGCAAAAAAAGAAACGGAAAGGATGAAGACTGAAGAGGTGAACAGAGTGATGTTGGAAATGCCGACTGCAAAGACAGCAAGCATCTCAAAATACTTTGATTATGTGCAGTACCTACTGCTCCACATGCAACGTATACTCCAATTCAACATAGTCGAAACTGCTGAAAATAGATTTCGTTTATACCAAGGAATGCAAAGAGCTCGTCAGGAAATGGCCAACATGCAAATACAATAAAAGTAGACGGAAGAATACAAAGAAAAATAGGAAGACAAGGAAGAAGAGAAGAAAACGCAAGCAGCAAGAAGGAAGAGCCACCACCACACAATCGAGTTCCGAGAGAGCCAAGTCCTGGAAACCTATAGAGCACCATTACAATAAAAACAAACTGCCAGTAGTTGCATTTGGCAACGGCATGTTCAACAAAGACTCAACAAGAATTAAAGGGTGCAGAACTGGGGTAACTGGCATACTATACCGACAGCTAAAAAAAAAAAAATGGAGGGCTGGAGAGGCATTAGTTGTTGTTGTAGACGAGTATAAGACGTCAAAAGTATAAGACATAGTGCTATTTCGACCCCTTTAATAATAACACTTTGAATGTAGGTTTGTCACTCGTGTAATCAGAGTTCGTTTTATGAAGCATACGTAGAGATGTCCAGTGTCGTAACTTGCCAAAGTTGTGCGATGATGCGGCAGCGCGATGTAAATGCCTCCAAGAACATATTCAAGATCTCAAAGGAAGTGCTCAAAGGTAATGGTCGTCCTTTGGAATTCTCAAGAAGCGCATAGCTCCAATTTTATTCTATATCGCCGTATCGTACACGGTTTCTCTTCTCTAAAGAGATTTAGATTTTTACAGGTACATAGTTATTTTTGATTTATTCATGTAGTGGTCTAAACTAATTCTTTTTAAAACAGGTAAAAAAATTCTAAAAATGAATTTTAATTTGTCCAGAAAAATACTAACGTTTGTCTAATTTCCATATTTATATTGTCCAAAAAAGGTAAGCGTATCGTCCACAAATTAATTTTCATTCGTCCAGAAAAAAAAATTAACATCGTCTGAATTTGTATAGTGGAAACACTGTATCTACAGCATCATCAACATTTGGCTGCGCAGGCATTTATTATGAGTAAGGACCCAATGAATAAAGTGGCCAGAAAGTAATATTTTGGTAATTATACTGCTGCAGAAAACAGTAGTCTCATAGTTTATTAATTAAACGAGTGTACTATAAAAAGTGCCTTATAATAGAAAAAAAAAGTTGCTGGTAGTCAGAGTTCAGCTTTTAAAAAATCCCCATAATTATTGTCATGATTGATCAGAAATTGATCAATCTACTCGTAAAAAGCGATCAATTTATTCAAAAAGCTTGCCAATAAAATACTTTGTTTTATAAATAATTTGAGAAACCACTACTTGTTTATTTTCTGTTTTTGTTTTTAAAAAAAGAAGCTTTTAAACTGTTATAATCTTTATAAGTTTTGAAAAAACCTTTTGCTCTTCCAGCATTAAAGCACGCGTTCCAGTTCATCTTCTTTTGATTGCTTTTAAAATTTTCAATAAAAGTAAAATCAGGTGATTTCATATCTGATAGATTTGAAGCTGGCAAGAAATCTTCAATGAATTCACTTCTAGATGGTCCATCTTTTTTTTGCTTCTTCTGGCAAAGCTGGAGGTTCAGGTAAAGACATGCGTCTATACTTTGTTTTGCATGTCTCTAGATACATATAGCCATCTTCGGCATACTCTCTTATGCGTTTTTTTAGCTCTTCCATGTTTTCGATTTCTAATGCTTCCTTTATCTTATAAAACTGCTTTTGTGTCTGCTCACACACATTCAAAAGGACGTCAACTGTTCGCTCCTCCAAAGTGATATCGTTTTCAAATATATGCTTTGCAATATTGTACAATAGTTGAATCGTCTCATCAGCACGCTCTTTGCTGTCCATGCCCAACAGACTTCTTTTTTGCTTGTGCAAATAGTGCTCTACTGCAACTAATGGTTTAAGCGGTGTTTCATCAATATAACTGTTGATAGTTATAGGGTCCAGAATGTAAAAAGATTTAGCCCATGGTTTGCAAGGGTATTCTTTTGATTATGGTATCTGATCATTTTGTATTAAATCATTGGCTACGCTTGGTTTTGTGGGATGTATACCGAAGACAACAACGATCGGTGAGACACCATGTTCTTTGATAACTGAAAGACTGTATTCAATGGTTCTTTGTATAAACTTGAGGTCAATTGTATTTTGAACTTCGACTAGAACAGGAGGCAAGGAAATGGTAACTTCAATGGGGGCAAACAACACATCTGAGCATCGTCCACTAGGCCATTCCGTAGACCGATCGACATATTGAGAAGAGGCTTCAGAGCCTATATTATTAAAACATTATGTTAAGCTGTGTTTAACCTTAAAAAAAGCAAGTACCTTGCCGATACCTAGTACAGCATTGACAATAATGTTTCTGACAGAAGGATGGCGCAGTACTAATTTACTCATTAGATCGGTACTGGGGCGATGTTCGGAAGGTAGTATAAAGGCGCTGAGAGTAGTTATATCTTAAAAAAAAAACAAGATTGAAGCTTACAATGTCACCCTGGATCGCCAAAAGGAAACATCAGAACGTACTGTAGTGGATCGTATCCTTGGTGAATTTCTTTTATCCGAGCCAACTGATTATTAGTATCACCCTTTAAACGCAAAACAAAATTACGATTCATTGGTTGTACAGCTGCACCATCATCACCTCCCACAATTAAAACACTAATTTCTGAAGCAGTTGGGGCATTATATCTTCTGTGATTGGGAGTGTCCTCAGATCTGAAAACCATTCTAACGTCGCATATTCCGCCAGGCTGATCTTGACCTAGTTCTTTCATCGTTTTAAATACTTGAATGTACGGATTAACCTCATGCATCATGTTTTGGAGCATCTCCATGGTTGTGAGGCTAACCTGGCAGTTGCCTGCAACGTTCATTCTATTTTGCAATTCATTCTCAGAATTAAATATATATATATCTGGGCAAACTTTGGACGGGTGTCAGTATCAGGAGTCAAGCTGGAGCTAATAGCATGGTAAACGCTACCATGGATACGAAATGCGTAGACACCTGATCTACTGTTAGCAACAGTTTGATCAAGGTTAGCATTCATGGAAGTAAAACTTAACGTCGAGTTATAGGTTCTTATATTCTTTTTAAATTCCTTGCTCACATTATCGTTATTCCTAAGAAGCGTAGCTAGAACAGAAGGAAGTGTCTCTACGGGCCTTAAAATCGCTTTTCCGGCAGCACAGCATGTCTGGAAAACAGGACTTCTTAAACTGCTTGCCACTTTTTTTTCAGATATCCACATGAAGGCCCCACAGTAATTACATACGGTTTCCATTAAACCAATATCGTTTCTCATCGTTTCAGGTCTAGTAGGCTCCCTTGCAATATTTGCTGTAGAAAAAATGGGGTTCATGGTGCAATCGGAATGACTCCCTCTACTGTGCCCTCAATGAAGCAGTGAGGACATCTGATAATGCTTGTTATACGGGAAGACTCAGGTATTGCTGTATCTGTGTTTTCTAAGCTATTGCTACTCTCCGAAGAATGTCCCAAGTTAAGATTCTCAGTGGGACGATTACTATCATTGTCTTGTTGATTGCAGTTAGATGTACTGATCTCGTCAATTACAGATTCTTGTTCATTTCGGCTGTCAACATTACCGATAGGAATCTGCGAAAATTCTCTTTGTGCTCTGTTTATTCTCTGTCCGCAGTCTCGATGTGAACGCCGAACATGTCCAACTCGATGACACCAGGGACATACCTTCGCAATTGGATTCGAAGTATTGTTATCTATAAAAAGTGTTTAATACCGTTGAAATAGGAGAAGATAAATATTTTATCTTTTACTTGGCAAATCGCTTGTTTCTCGTGTAGAGGTCTTTGTCTTGTTGCGAGAACTCTTTGTTCTTGGCATTGTTAAGAAAAAGGAGAAAAATACAAAAATTGTGACAACTCACTCAGGGCGAATTTATAAATTGCCATGTAAACAATACCGTATTTTATTTTTAAAGTGACTGCGAAATAAGTCCATCTCATTTTAATAAATTAGGGATTAGGGATAGTGACCAGTGTTTTTTATTTACCCTATTGCATAAAATTAATAATTTTCTTGGTTGTCAAAGAAAAGCTTAGCAATGCCTTTACCTGAACCACTTTAGAAAAGAATCTATCTACTACACTCTTATCGTTTGCGCGCCATTCTACACTCCATCTTTCACCGTCTTCAAATTTCTCCATATCGGTCCAGTTACCAAACACAGGACGATTATCAATAGGAATTTTTCTACCGGAAGCGCTAGTGATGGAGACAATTTTGCGCGTCCTAAAAGTAGCAATAATATGAATCTTTTCCGCTAACGATTTCCCTGTTTCATTGGGTAAAACGTCAATCCAAACACGATGTTCGGGATTAATGGATTGAACTGTAATTTGACGCTCTATTATACTTAATATGAGAAGGAGAATAGCTATCATTGAAGTTTCTTAGTTTTACTCTCTGCTTTTTTATTCTTCTTGTCCTCTTTTGAGACTAGTTTTGGCGGTGAGTGATCTTGTTGTTGCTGTGAAGTAGAAGATGAGGAAGAGGGTGCAAGTGAAGGTGGTGTATACATGGCTGGGTCGTTCACAATAGACTGTTGTTGAGGAGGAGGAATAGGAAGAGGTGGTTGATTATGAATCATTGGAGAAGGATATTCCATGACATTAGAAACAGTGTACATCATTTCGTTATGTAAATAAGGTGAAGAATAATTGTTATTGTTCATATAAGTCTGTATAGGTGAAGAAAACTCTTGGAAATGATTAGGCTGTATAAAGGCAGGTGTATTTAAGTGAAAAGGTGCAGGTGAATTGTTACTGATATCGTTGTTAGGCGGTGGTGGTAAATTTAAATTAAAAGGCTCAGACATATGCATTGCTGGTGTGGCTATCGGTTCTTGGGGTAAAGGTTTTGGTCGGAATCCTGTGCTCATCATATCTGGCATAGCTGAATGTCGCCTAAAATTGGAATCATCATTCATGATATGTGGCAATTGAGCATGACGGGGCTTAGCAGACATTTTCCAACTCTCTACACTCTTATTTCCCTGCGAAGAAGAAGTCTTCCAACCATTTTTATCGCTAGAATTTAATAGGGGTGAAGATGTTTTCCATTTTTCATCCAGTTGAGAAACAGGCCTTGTTCTATTTAGACCGGGAGACAAAATGACATTAGGCATAGATCTATTATTGTTATCAAATGACATGTTCGACTGGAATTCTGACTAATTTACTTTTGAAAGTTAGATTACATATTTCCATAGCGATCAAAAATAAGCTAAATTGATTTACCTGTGAATGGTAATAGTCAGAGTCATTATGGTGAACAATATGTTCCATATAAGCTTTAGTTCAAAAGAATAAAAGAAAAAAAAAAAAAAAAAAAAAGAGAGAGAAAGTAGAAAAGGGGACTTTTTTTTTTTTTATTTGAAAAAAACAAGTTGCCGAAATAAGAACAAACTTTAAAATCCAGTAGGAGGAATTTTTAATTGTCAGTAGAATGCTTTGATCATGAATATACACGATAATAGAAAATTATAGCTGGTGAGCATAGCAATAATCATGAGAGTAGTATCATATCAAATACCCAGTTAACTATTCAGGCACTAGACATAGTCCACTACTTTGATCTTGGATGAATTGAGGCAGCTATTTATAAATAGTGGGTTTAAATATTAGCTTTGCCCAAAAATACTCTAACAATACAGTAGCCGTACTTTGCCTATAGTTAAAACACTCTCATGTTTGGGCATGGAAAAGGAAAGAAGACGCTTAGCTCACCTTAAATCAAGATCTATTTTTGTATACAATAAAAGGCTATTAGCATTTACATTGTTGCACAACAATAGTACACAATAGCATTTGATTAAATTAAACAAACTCTTTTTTTCTCATTCACCTCTTTTTAGCTTCTTCTTTTTTTCTTTTTATACAAGTGAAGGGATATGGAATCGAACAAGCCAAGTAAATCATTTAGTAATACTAGTATTACTTTCCGTACTATTGGCCGAATGGGAAAATCTACGTCCGCTATAAAGTCAAGTAAGAAGCTTGAAAAGCAAGAAGAAGAAGGTCAGTCGCCTATGGACTTGACACCATTGCCGACAATGCATATTCCTCCTGAACGTATTGAACAAGCTGAAAAGAACTTACTCTCTGATATTCAAGAAGTGCGCCGTGCCATGGACTTGTTCCTTAATTCTCGTATTCCTGAAGCAGAGCAAATTTTGGAACCCAAAAAAGACTCTACTCTATATCATTCACTTGGTCATTCATTTGTCTTGTTCTTAAGAAGCGTCATGACTTTCCAACAATCTGATATTGAAGATGCTATTATAGCATTAAAGAAGACGCTTCAATTAGCAAACGCTTTTCGTAAAAAAGAAACAAGCTGGTTAGGAAATATTACCTCTTGGGTAAAGGGAATGACTGTTTTTGATGTTTGGAATATGTCAAGGCTACAAAGACATGCTGTAAGCTTTTATTATAAAAGTGAATTCACTCTGTTTTAATCGAAACTGTCACTACATATATAGGAATTGATCTACGCAGAATCGTATTTGCTAAAAGCATTATTATGCGTCATACATGATGAAAGTATAGTTTCATTTTTAAGGGAAAGTCTCCATGTGAGATCGAGTTATTACACGTACAAAACGCTCAAAAAATTCTTGGTACATGTGCAAGAACAAGCATTGCTGGGAAAAGATGTGTCGTCATGTGAAATTGATGACCATTTTACCTCTGGTGTGTCCCTCGGTGTTGGTCTGTTCAACCTCATTATTTCTATGCTGCCTCATTCGATCATCAAGCTTGTTGAATTTGTTGGATTTACGAGCGACCATGCGTATGGTATGGAAATCTTGGAAAATGCAGGAGGTTGGGAGGAATATGCTGGTTTACCTCCTTCTGAGCTTCCACCACCTCAAGAACCCAATGAAGGCTTGCGAAGACAATTCTGTGACATGGCCCTCCTTTGCTATCACATCATTGTTCCCAAACTCATTCCTGTGTCCGACGTCAACCCAGAGCTCTCTAACCGTATTTTGGCTTACAGTCTTAAGATTTATCCCAATGGCGTGTTTTTCCTATTCTTTTCTGGCCGTCAATTAGCAGCTCACCGTCAATTGGACGAAGCCAGGGTACAATACTTAAAAGCCATTGAAATGCAAAAAGATTGGAAACAATTACAACACATGTGCTACTGGGAGCTGGGATTGACAAACTTGTTGAAGCAAGACTGGCAATCTGCCTACGAATGCTATTCTACCCTGCAAACCGAAAGTAATTGGTCCAAATCGGTGTACTATTATTTACAAGCAATATCACTTTACACACTTTCTATTTCGTCAGACAACACAACTCCTGAAGAGCAAGAAAGGTTGGCAAAAGAAGCAGGTGCGATGATGCAAAAAGTTCCTGGCGCAAGACAAAAGATTGCCGGTAAATCCATTCCCCTCGAGAAATTCGTAGCAAGAAAAGCACGTAAATTTATTGCTCAAAACAACCGCCTACTGTTCCCTGACTTGGAAGCCGTAAATGCATTCAGTGTGTTTGATTTCATGACAAATGAAGTCTTGTACAAGAACTTGGACCGCACTAATCATGAAATCTCACGTTTGGAGAAGGAAGACAAGCATGAAGAGGTCCTCAATTATTATGATGATATCTGCCTTTCTCATTACATGCGCGCCATGGTACTTCGTCTCTTATTGGAGCAAGATTCTACATTAACAAACAAGACACAGATGGAATATAGAGAATTGCACGAAGCTTCTGTTCAGTTTGTTTACGACAACGCAAACAAAATCCAGCTTGATCATTACATTTATTATTTCACGCGTTATGAGCATGCTAGAATGTTAATATTCAACAAGCACTATGATGAAGCAAAGGATATTGTACAGTCAATTATCAAGTCAAGTGAAAAGGGTCATTATGGCATTGGTGCTGGTCCACATGCTAAACACAAATATAGCCAAGAAAGTACTATTTTATTTAAATGTCATAATTGTCTTACTGAAATTAAGACTCTCTCTTCTAACCAATAAAATAAATAATTGTACTACTTTCTGGGATTACCACATGCCTTTGTAAAATGGTGCATTTTTTTGTTAGTAATGATTTATTTTCTACTAACGGTTTTCGCTCTCTCAACGAAATAACGTGCTTCTTTTGCTCTATGAATAATTGCTCCACGGACAGTTCCTCTTTTAAGTAACTTGTTACTTGTCTGCACAGGAATGTTTCTACGTCTTTCGTCACGTCTTTTTCTAAATATGTCGCGTCTGTCAGCAATTTCTTCGTCGCTCACTCTTGTTGTGGAAGCATACTGTAGATAAGTTCCATCCACTAGTTTATGGCAATCAATCATACATTTAGGCATATTCTATACAACACACTTAGTTTTTTTTTTTTTTTTGTATATCACTTTTTTTTTTTTTCGCTTCAATACCTGGACTATTTGAAATACTTCAAGCGGATCGTTGACAGCAAGAATTTCACTTTCGTTTAATTTAAATATACCTAATGCAATGCGAAACAAAACCTTTTGTCCGTCACTTAAAATAATAAGGTTAGTATACACGAAATGAATCAATAGAGCCTTCTTTTTGTTTTTACTAGAATAAGCAATCCCATACACGTAAAACGCTCTATTTTTCCGTTATCAATATATACATGTATATGCATATACATGACAAAATAAGACTTACTTCTACAGGGAGGATATTGATGAATAATGTCAAGAACCAATGACTTGTGACCAAAGAGCATGTAGGCATGCCTGTATTATCCTGTTCACACTCCCAAAAAGATTTGCCACCTGAAATCTTGTTCCAAATTTGAGGATATCTTTCAGATATTAAATTCATCAACACATTTTGATCTATATTTGCGCCTTCCATTGTGACATCATAGACATTGGGAGGTAGTATTTCTGTAATTAAAACGACAAAGGTCCAGAAGGCTTCCTCTTCGTCCAAGAACAATAATAACATACCAGCTATGTAATTTAAAGATTGACAATAACCAATGGAAGGACAGTAAATAGAAAATGCAAGCAATAGTCTTCGTAATGATTGGATAATAGGTATATCTTCTGAAGAAGTAGGTATATCAGGTCTAAATTGATTGTTTTCAGGAAAAGTACGATGTAAATCTAAACAGCAATCAATACCAAAAGAAAAAGACCCATTTTATATATATGTACCTCTTTCAATAATATCAAGGTTCTCATTTTCACTACCCATATTCTCAGCGCGTTGAACTAGATCATAATAAACAGCTTTATTTTGATCCATTTTTGCTTTTGCTCCACTATAGTGCAGCCATGTCTAAAAAATTAAACATGAGTCAAAAGAAATTGACCACATTTCATTTTTCCTTACTTGTCCTCTTAATTCAGGTGGAATGCCTTTTCGGATATAACGTTTAACTTTGCTGTTTCTTGGTGGTAATTGATTATTATTTTCTGCTAATAATTGTCGCCATTTTAAAGAGCGTCTTTTCATGATCGGCGCATAATAATTCTCAAACTCATTATAAACTTCTTCTGTTATCCATTGAGAGCTTTTTAGAAACCCATATTGATCTCTTTTTTTTTTGGTTAAATTAAACACCTTTTCTTCATCTTCTTTGTTTTTATTGCTTACCTTTGGCCTGTTCGTTTTTGTTGAGAAGGAGGTGGTGGATAAATTGAACTGGAACCGTCATCATAAAGTTGTTGCTGGTTACTGCTTTTATTATTGCCTCCAAGAATAGAAGAAAATACACTACCGCTGCTGTTTGTTCCGCCTTTCTTTGTACTCTTACGCGATAAATGTAATTTTTCCTTAAATGAATGTGTGAATGATTTGTTGTATTGTTCGTCTACTGATATGGCGTCTGGAGAATCTATAAAAGAAATCATCATCATATAGTTTCTTGTCTTTTTTTTTTTTTTTTTTGTGTTTTACCGATGAATTGCTTTTGATCTGTAGACATGGGTATTGTTGCGTGTTGTGAAGAATGGTAGAGATCATCATCTGAACCTGAATCATCTATGGATGAAGCACCATGTGTATTGGTATTGACTGTTAAAAAGTTATTATTGCTGTTATTTCCGTGTTGAATAATAGATTGCCTTTGCTGTTGTTGCCTTTGATGAGTATCAAAACTTGGCCTTCTTGTTATTGTAGCTTCATGTTTACTTAGGGGTGAATTAAAAAAAGAATCTGAGTGTTGTTTACGTATAACTGTTGTATGGTTAAAAGAAGAAGCGCGTACACGACCTGGAGATCTTTTAAACTGAGAATCACCTGCAGCTGTTTGAGTAGGGAATGACATTACAACAGAAGAAGACATTAAACGAAAGCATAATTTTTTTTTTTTTTTTTTTTTACAATTATCGGAGTTAATGAATCACATTAAGTTCAGTACATGCTCCTCTTACAAAATAAGCATATTGAAAGGCCTTTTCTTGTTACACAAGTCATGAAGCTCCTTTAAATGCAATTTAATTAAATTCAATTCTCCTTAATTACTTGATTTGATACCACGATGAACAAGTAACAACAAACATGTATAATATCTCCTTTTTTATAAAGGCAGATAAAAATGTGTTTGCTAAGAAACTATAGCCTAACGTTCTAAGCCTGAAAAACCTTTGGACAACTGCGTGGGTTAAAGTTTGACAGGAGAAGGAGGGCATTGTGGGAGAAATGTCGCAATACCAGCAAGAAAGATACAAGACTCCCGGAACATGATATAAGCATGCAGTAATCTCCTAATAGCTTTCAAATAAATACATACACTTCTTTATACTATATATTTCTCCTTCTTATAAGACACCTATATATATATCTATATATCTATATATATATTTTTCTTCTTCTTCTTCTTCTTCTTCTATTTATCAAGTGGTGAATGCTAACTTGCAAAAAAATTGCACAATCGTCAGCCAATAAAATTTCCATTTTTGTATAGAATTGCGCCATTTCTAAAGAATTTTGACAAATCAAAAAAAAAAAAAAAAAAAAAAAAAAGTCTATTTAAAAAATACGCCTTTTCTTTTCTTTTCTTTGCTTGTTTCCAAAAAATGAATTGCACAACGAAATTACCTTCTTATTGCTACAGACACAGCCCTGAATTAATTAAAACTAGAAATAAAGAAGAGATTGACACTATTGTTCAGTTACAAAATGTAAATAAATGAATTAAAGAAAAGAGCGCCTTTCTAACAGTAAAATAATTAGGAATTAAACGTATTGTCAGATCAAGACCAAATTGAAATATCAACCATTTGGAATTTATATAAAGAAGCATTAAAGCCAAAACGGCTATTAATATTAAAGGGGATACTAGCATTATCTTGTACACCTCAACTATCTTATCTATCAAATGCTGTAAAACCATTGCTTTGTACTGATTTCACCGCTGTGTTCCCACCTGAAGTCACAAAACAAATATTCTCTTTATTAGACGCCTCTTCTCTTTGTTCTGCCGCACAAGTCTGTACTCGTTGGAAATCACTTGCTGACGACGATTCATTATGGCACCGTATGTGCGAACAACACATTAATAAAAAATGTACAAAATGTGGCTGGGGATTGCCCTTGTTACAAAAACGTAAAGTCATTCGCGTCAATAACGATATTAATAGTAACAATAAACGCCCTTACGAAAATACCAGTGACGATCACCAACAGCAACTTATTAAACGAGTGCGTCCATGGAAAGACGTCTATAGTGAACGTTGCGTTGTTGAGCGCAACTGGAGGCGCAACATTTTTACTCAACGCGTATTAGATAAATCGCATCATCAAGGTGGTATCAGTTGTCTTCAGTTCTGCGAAGCTCAAAATATCCTTATTACTGGCTCCTATGATAAGACTGCAATTGTCTGGAACTTAGAAACAGGTCAAGTTCTACGTACTCTAAAAGGACACGCTCGATGCATTCGCGCACTTCAATTCGATGATACAAAACTTGTCACTGGTTCTATGGATCATACATTACGTATTTGGAACTACCATACTGGTCAATGCATTCGCACCTTGGAAGGCCACACTGGCGGAGTCGTTCATTTGAACTTTAATTGTCGCATGCTTGCAAGTGGTGCTGCTGATGCCACAATCAAAGTTTGGAACTTTCAAACGGGTGAATGCTTTACGCTTTCAGGTCATACAAAAGCTGTTAATCATGTCAGCCTTCAAAAGGAATCTCCGCTTCTTGTCTCTAGTTCAGATGACAATTCAATTCGTATTTGGGACCTCGAAAAGCGCCAATGCATTCGTACATTGAATGGTCATATGGCTCCTGTTCAAACTGCAATTCCTAGTATGCCGGGTTTTCTTCATAGTTTTTTCAAAAAACAATCCACCTACAATAACAGTCGTACTCTTTTGACTTCTGTATCAAGTAATAGCAGTGGTGAAGAAGAAGAAGAACAAATACCTGTTATCCAAAGACCGCGCCGTGGAAGCAACGATTCTGCGTCATCTTCATCGTCGTCGTCTTCAAACTGTAGCCGTTCTTCAGAACAAATTGTCATCTCTGGTTCATTAGATAACACTATCAAAGTCTGGTCTTTAGAAACGGGTGAATGCCTTCAAACTCTTTTTGGTCATATGCAAGGTATCTGGACACTAGCATACGATAGACTACATCTGGTTTCTGGCTCCCATGATGGTGCATTGAAACTGTGGGATATCGAATCCGGTTTACCAATGCATTCATTAGAAGGTCATAAGTCTGCTATCACTACTGTCTCATTAAGTGATACGAAAATTATCAGTGCTGACGATCAAGGCGAAATCCATATTTGGGACTTTGGTGTTCAAGCATAAGAAGCATTATGATAAAAAAATACCCCCCCCTCATTGTTGTAATTATTATTCCCTCTCACTTTCTATTTTCAAAATTTTATAATAAACTCATAATTGTTATCATTATTAAGACGCTATCACAGGACTTTTCTACATAGCTTATAGTGCCTTTATATATATAATAAAAGTTGCATGCAGCAGAATCAAAATCACGAATTGTGAGCCCCCAAAACCCCTAGTTATCGCAGCGTGTGCACTGGTTCTCAGGGAAAAATAGTATGCTGCTTCTTCTAAGTAAGATAATTATGAGTGAGACCACTACAAGGGCATTTATAATATATGATGTATCCTTTTTATGATCCCGATGCTACTAATAAACGTTTTGTAGTGCTCTCTCAAGTACTCAAGTACGCTTTTACGGATGAAATCTTTGTCTATTGTCTAAATTAAAGTTTGCTCTTGCGTTTTTTGTGTCACTTTAATTTACAGAAGCTTAAAAAATTTCATCTACATCTCCATTCCCCCTCTTTTTCTTTTGATTAATTTTATATACCACTTTATTTTCATTTTCTAAGAAACTATGGTAACTAATTTTGCCTAGCAACAAATACAAATAACAAGCTCAATAAAAAAAAAATTATGTTTTTAGATCCCCATTATACCAAGGCAATCATCAGAGGACGATCGACCTTTGGGTCTCAAGTTTACACGAAACAACTTCTTTAACTTTCCAAAAAATGATAGTTTAAAAAGAACACCTTCTAACTCGAAAACAACAACAGCTGCAACGAGTCAGTTACCACCTATTATGAGCATAAAAAGAGAGGAACCAAATGTACCTTCAAGAACACCTTCCTATTCATCTTCCATATCTTCACCTACTATACCCACTCGGTCACCTTTCCGATTAAGAGACTCACAGGTGTCAACAACTATGGGAACCGGTAATGCTTCCAATAATAAAGTTACTGCGTCACATGGTAATACCATTCAATTAAATTGTGTTGCGCCCTATTATTAATTAGTACATATATTCTAAAGAGAACAAGTCAAGCTCTAGTATAGATGACCAGCCAACAATATATTCTTCGATATCTTCATCATCTTCATCTTCTGTAACAACGATAGAAGATGATTTGGCTCATGAACTAGAAAATATTTGGAAACTAAAATCAAACAAACACAATCCTCAGTTGGTTACAAAGGAAAAAATTGATATGAATTCAGAAGACATGTTGTTACAACTGCTTATATCTCATGCAGTTATCGAAGCAAAAGAATATAAAGTGCTTTCCTTTGAAGACTACGAGTTGTTAAAGCAGGTATATATCAATATGTAAACTGTAGAAAAATTATTAAACTCTTTTAATCCAGCATCAAATTCGTCTAACAAACAAAATTAAAAATTCAGAAACAAAACTCGATGTAGATAAAAAGATCCAAGAAACTTCGCATTCATTATCAAATTTGTCAACTAACAAAAATCGCGAATCTGTTTTACTACTACTAGATGAAGCGATAGAGGCCGACCGAAAAGTGAAAATATTAACACAACGATTAAACGAGTTAAAAAGCGAACAAGTTGAAACACAATATCAAATACTGCAGCACACGGCAGGCGTGCTTTGTCTCGGTTTGCAAAAACTAGAAGTAGAACGTCAATATATTCCTACTCCATCATCGTCAGTTGTCACTTCTCCAACAGATACAAGCAAGTTTGAGCACTTGCAAGCAGAAATAGAGTCGATAAAAAACACATTGGAGACAATGCTTAAGAAATACGTTGATATACCACCTTCTGCTTCCATTAAACAACTTCTTGATCAAGTCGAATCTCAAATAAACGTCTACAAATCAGACAGAAATCATCTTCAATCCAAACTCAATGCTGTTGAAGAGCGTTATCGTATTGAATCCATGTCAGAGAAGAAGCTCGAAATTCAACTTCGTGCCACACAAGGCAAAAAGGAAGCTGCCGAGAACAAAATTTTGAGTCTCCAACAAGAAATTGATAAAATGATGAAAGGTGGAAAAAGCGACCAAAATGCAGCCCTGGAATCCCAACTCTCCATTGCTCAATCAAACCACGACAGCGTACAAAAAGAGCTCGAGCAAGAACAGCTTGAAGTTGAACGTCTCAAGTCTGCAGTTTCTAACATGGAGCTTACATCCAATCAAATTCAAAGTAAAGCTACTGTCCTTGAACAGCGCGTGAAAGACCTGCAGCAAGAGATGGAGCACTACCGTGACGAAGTTGTTCATTTACGTAGCGAAAAGGAAAAGCTAGAACTCACATTGAAACGCAAGACAATTACACAAGTGCTCAATGATGGTGTATCATCGTTAGAGGCGAAATACGAGCAACAATTAGAAGAACAAGAGCAAGAATACCAAGCGCAACTCAAGGAGCAAGCAGCTTTCTTGGATAAAACTGCACGTCAATACGAGCAGCTCAAGCAAGAGCAAGAAAATGCGGCGGCAACATGCCGCGATCTAGAGATGCTGATTCGCAAAAAACAAAAGGCACTGGATGACCGTGATATGCAGATTAGCAGGTTAGAGGCACAACTCAGAGCAGCAGCAGCATCGCCCCAATTGAAGATGGACCGCACTGCACTCGAGAAACTGCAGGTAGCTTTTTATGAAAAAGAAGCAGCGTGGATTGAGTCGAGTACAGCTATGGAAGCTAACTTTGAAGGAATACTCAAGGAATTCGATCGTTTGACAGGAACAGCGATGGAGTTCGAGGCAGATAAGCAGAAATATGAAAGACGCATTGAACAATTGACGCAGGAAGTCAGAGTGCTCGAATCCAGCTTGAATGCGGAAAAACAAAAGAATCTAGGCCAAGCCAATGATACACCAACAACAGCTTCGTTGCGAAAGGAGTTTAGAAAGATGATTACAGACATGAAAGCAGACCATCAACGTACTCTAGATAGAGAGATTGAAGAAAAGAAGCGACTTGAAAAGCAATTAAAGGATCTCAAGCATGAACGAGAAATGTCTCGATATGAACGAACAAATAAGGGCGTACAAACTCTTTTCAACCCTTCCTTATAAATAAAAATATATGCCATGTATATAGGTTTTTTTATTTTTATTTTTCCAAACAAAGAATTTATTACATGATCACTCTATTATTGGCTGGTGGCTGTACTGGCTGTTGTCTTTCTTCAATAGCGTCCCAAGATAGTGTCCACTCTCGTTTCACTCGTTGCCATGTTGTAGGATCGAAGAAAACATACACTCCACGATCTATGCCATTAGGAGAAGTTCTTCGGAAGCCTTGCACAGGTCGACCATTCTCGTCTGTTTCCTTTGTTAACCATAACCCTAACTCTTTATGATAACGCCAATTACGAGAATATCTACATAATATAGTGAGTTATTTACCCAGAAAAAAAAAAAAAAGCAAGAACTTACAATTCTTGAGCTGCTGCCTCCTGGGCAATATCTTTTGGCATACAGTAGAAAACATAAAATAAAATTTCGTCGGAAAATGTACGCATACGTTGATGAGCAGGTGGTGTTGCTTGCACATTACGATAACAAGCAGGTAAATAGTACCCTGGTTCAACATTTAAACCTGGTAAGTTTTGTGTATCTGACCAAGGGGATATAAATGTAGAGTATATCGAACTATTACAAGTATTGTTATTAAAAGACGAAAGAGTAAAACGCGTCCACTTACTCTGCTGTATTCAGATCCAATCCAAGAGTAGTTAAATCACTGCCGAGCGCCAACATGCTACGATCGGGATCCGTCATTCGAATAACCCCTAATAGCCCTAATAATCCATATGGATCTGTAGATTTGCCATCTGCTGACGTTGATGATTCTTCTTGTTTCCTTGCCTAACGGGAAACGGTTAATTACACGTGTCATCAGGCTCTTTATTGATTCGCATACCCAGGATTCTGAGGATTCAAATTTATCTGAGAATGGTTTACCTTTTGATTAAAGAGAGAGGTTAATTATAAGGAAAAAAAAAAAAAAAAAAAAAACCAATATACCTCCTTGTTCTCGTAGATTAGCATAGTCTAGCCACTGCTCTGGTTTTCCAACTGATTCTAAAGGGGCAGTAGGACGTCCTAATGCTGGAAATTCATCCATGGAAAACGATCTCGGTGGGATATTTCTATTATTAGATGAAGGTGCCAAATCCTCAAAGTTGTTTCTACTCAATCCCATAGAGTTTTTAAAGTCCAAAGCATCCATATCATGTTGTTGCAGTGGTGGAAAACCATTGCTCGCTGTTGAAGCATAACTTGCCATTCTGCTTGCTAGAGATGGTGTTGAATTAGTGGGCACATTTGCTCGATTCAGTGTAGGTGGAGTTCCTAAAGCTGGAAATTCATTCAGGTCGGCTGTGGTATTAGGACGGAACATTTTTTTCCAATAGTTTTATTGTCTAAAAGAGCAAGGAAAAAAAAAAACTTTTTAAAGAAACTATTTAGTGAGCTTAAGGTGGGTGACGTGACCATAAAAAAAAAATCAGCACGGCGTTTTAAAAAAAGAAAACCACTGGACAATATTTTTTTTTTTTTTTTACCAGTTTGCCTCTTCTTTTACTTACCCTGGAATAACATGGCTTCAACAAATAGTGTTTACCTTTTTAGACATATTCAAACAAACCAAGTGTTGGTCAGTCTGAGACAAAATATGAAGGTAATTTGAAATTTAACGTTATAATTATGAGCATAGCTTCTAATTTTAAAATAGAACAAGACTTTAAACCAACTTGGTACAAAGGATAAGACAGTTCGATTAAGAAAAGATTTATGGCGCCCATTAGTTGCTTTGACAGGATTTGAGACACCCCAAACCGCACAAGCAGTTACCGATGCCCTTTTACATCGTTCAAAGGCTCGCCAACTTGAGCTTCAAACCAGCGAAGAACACCTTACTCGACCTAAACGTTTGAGAGCAGTTGACGAGAAAGATCTTGTTGAAAAATCAGTTGTATCATTACGTGAAGCACTTGAATCAGTCAAAAGTGAATCTAAGATTATGGCACTTTGGGAACAACCTCATTTTATGGAATTAAAGGGTGAAAAGGAATGGCCTGCCTTTTTAGAACACGGTCAATTGGAATTAAGAAACAATCGATTTGTAAAAGAAGCTAAATAAAAGTTGTATAGAGAATATTAATAACAGTACATAAATAAAACATTTGACACTCTTGATACATGAGACTTATTTAAAGTACAGGGAGGGGTAACTCAGAGGGGTAAACTTATATTCAAACTCAGCATAGTTTCTGAATTTTCACGTAATTATCGATACAGCCTAAGCAGTTATTTCAGCAAGATACTTTCCTAGAACAAATTCTCCTGCTATTGAGTAGTGTCCCGACTAAATAACTAAAAATCGAAAATAATAACTAAAAGTGATTGGCTAAAACGTAATACCATTGTGTTGTTGATCTAAACATCTGAGTGTTCTATATTATAATAAAGGTTGTTTACCGTGATAGCTTGCATTTATAACTTATTTGTAAGAATGGTACATCGTAACTAACATAAGATGATAGCGTGAACAATGAATAAATAATTTTCAGGAGATCGTAACACAATGAATGTTCATTGTTATCATGGTCTAATAAAATGATTGATATTTCTTTCTTTTCTCATCTATTATATTACTCTTCAAAGACACTTCATTTGATGGAAAAGAAGCCGTAAGTTATATCCACCGACTTATAGAACAAAAATATAAACACTTTATATGCACAATAGTACTACAAAAGTTAGGAAAAAGGCATGGCAAACATCAAGCTATACTGCAGTGTACCTGTTATTGTTCCTCAAGTTCGTGGCACTAAGAGAAGCCGCACTGAAGGACTTCCAGAGAGCTCAACAGCTGCTATGATGCGTCCACAAGTACAAAGCCAAAGAGTACTGTCAACCAAAGATAAACTTTAAAAAATGAGAATAGGGTTTATTGATGAAATGGAACTGAATATTAAAAACAGTATCAAAAATACCCTGAATAAAGCAAGTAAGCTTGAAGAAAAGAAAACGGCCTTGTTAAATGTTACAAGGTTACCAAAAGGGATTTGGTCAGAGGCAGATAGAAAGGCAGCAGAAAAACCAGGTGACGTTCTGAAATTCGTGTCCAGTTCTGAGGAAAAGTATCCACCAGTCGACTTTTACAAACGCTTTGTTGCAGCGAACTTTGATGTTATCATGAACAATATGAAAAACCAGGACAGAGCACAGGATTCGCTTGATTACTCAATGTTTACTTTTACAAACTTGGAAGACCTCTCGTTAGATTCTGTATCATCTTTACGTACTCAATTTGTGGTATTGAATATAAGCTGAAGAAGCTTATGAAGAAACTTATCCAGCTGGAAAAGAGAGACACCAAAGATGGGACACAAATTAGCAACTGTAAGCAACAAATTGGCTACTGTAATAACAAGAAAGCTTTTTACGCAACTCAAGTAAACTCTTAATCCTATGAATATTTAGCTTACTGATAGAATGTTATAAACTTTAGGTCAAACTACCAAGAGTTGGTCGAAAAAGAAAAGTTCCCTCCTCAAGTAGTACTGCTTCATATCAACCTGAAAGTGTAGGGTTTTCTTAAATACGAGCGTTTATTGTTTTTTTTTTATAGTATGTAGTTACTGAAATAGTTTATTATAGTCCAAACGATCAAGAAAGGGAAAAAAGAAAGAAACTCCTCTTGGAACAAAATTATCATCGGAGCCTTCTGCGACCATAGCAAACCTTAATGGTACACTATTACTTGATGAAGGCATGCTACCAGAAGAAGAAGCTCTTCAAGAAGAATATGAACACGCTCCAATAAACAATTATCGAACTCATAAACGATTGAACCAATTAAAAGGACTCATGAAACACTTGCTCTTTATGAACGACACTCATTTGACTGTCTCCGCTTTGAACAAGAAGTGCTCTTCTAATGGTAGTGGTTTTTACAGAAGCCGTAAAAGACCCAAATTTAGAAAAAGTCAAAATGAAGAGATTGCCAATATTGAGAAAGAGCTGTCAGAACAAGGTTTAAAGAAAGGAATCACTACAGCACAACTTGGGCGAAGCTATCGTACACACTGTTCACACAGAAGGCAATCGCAAGACTTCTACGACTTACCGAATAAAGAGGCCCATTTGAAACGAAAAAAAGAGCACATCAACACAAAATATAGAGACAGATTGTGTTCTAAAGAAAGTCAAGCCCTTGGCCTATGTCATAAAAAAAATACATAATGTCAAAAATCTTATCATGTTTATAGGGGACCGAGGAACTGGTGTAGGCAGCTCACTTAAAGGTCGTAGAAGATATGGTGGCACTTGGAAGCAACAAAAGCATGCTCGTTATACTGGCGTATGTATAACAAATGAAAACAAAACGTCCCAAACATGCGTGTACTGCTTCAGCTCTTTATCTCATCCCTGAGCAACCTATGCCGTACTTGATAAGGAAAACAAGCCTACAGTAGTCAAAAGAATGGTTAAAGGTGTATTTCTCTACCGTAATTCACATTGTGTTCTGTCAGCTGCAAAAAAGAAATACACAAACTAGAGACAGCATTTCTGCTGTTGCCATCGCATTGTGTGGTCTTGCAACTGTATTATTTCAAGACACTTTTCCTCAATTCTGAACTAAAAATCAGTCAATCCAACACTGAATCTAACAGAAAAATCATGTACTTCCTAAACCAAAGCATCCAGCGGACAGGTCCTTTCAGGGACTAAAAAATAAACAACAATATTGTACTCAAAAGAGTTCTCCACGATTAACTGACTTTTAATATAATTACGTGAAAATTTAGAAAATCTCTACAACACAAGAACATGCATGGCACGATACGGCATAGATTATTCAACAGTACTGTTAAAGCTGTCATTTTGATTGGGCAAATGTATATGTAAAAAGATATCCCTAAACAACCATTCATTTGACTTTAGTGGATCTAGATGTCAACTATTATTCACTAGGAAATGTTGCAAAAATAATATCACTTTAAAATGGAAATCTTAACATTTTATTGAATTTGACAGACGTTTGACACAGAAGATAATGCACCTTTGATACTATCTTTGATGAAATTCGATTTCTGTTCTTCATTTGGAATAACCAAGATTTGTCTTAACCAATTACAGGTAAAGCGTTTTCCATGGTTACGAGATTCACACATACCAACTGCATTGTATAATTTTCTAATATGCCTTTGTGTATAGCTGCTAGTCCTTACATTTTGTGTTGTTGTAAAAATTACAGAAGGTTGAAATGACCTTGGAAGTTTGTATATTCTTCTAATTTCAGCTACAAACCCGTCTAATACTCGCTTTGAGTAAAGAAGTCAACTTATGTTTCTGTAATAACTTTACCTTGGTCTTCAATCACAGCGTCGATATTATCTTCCAATTCATCTACAAGTTCTTCATCGACGTGCGTAAAAACAATAATAACGAAATTCCAGAAATCTTTACCAAGAAGTTGATGAAATAAGATTAGCATATTTTGTGTGTATGCATCCAAGCTATATAATAGATTACAAATCAGTCGCTTGATTGCATAATAGAAGTAATAAAATTTACCGAATATCATTAATATTAAACACCAAAAAGAAAGCACTGACGCCGTTTTCTAACGATCTAAAGTATCGAGTCATCTCTTGAATGCTTTGGCGGTCTTGAAGATTCGAGTCTACTAAACCAGGTGTATCAATTAAATGACAATATTTGGTAGAAGGAGCAAATTTCCATTCCAGTGTTTTTCCTTCAACTTCTCTTGTTTTTGCCTTTTTGAAAAATAGTGGTCAGTAAAATGCAATCAGAGTTTTACTCGAGAAATCTACGTCAGTTCCATCTCCTGTTTCAAAAGCATATTCACCAGTGATTGCATTAAGTAAGCTTGATTTGCCAGTTCCAACCGGACCTAAAGCCGAAACAACAAAAGTGTCTAATCCAGTTTCCAACATTCCAAAAGTACAAGGGATAAAGAAATAAATAAATAAAAAAATACTTTTTAGAAGTGTGCAACTGTAGCCCTAACGCGTAGTACTGTTGTACAAGAGGCGTCCCTTCATTTATAAGTTATCAAGCACTAAAATATACTGTATGTAAATGTCTTACCCCTGAAAATCTAGCAGTGTTTACTTTTTGTAAAATTGGTTAAGAAATAGACACGCCAACAGGTATTGAGTGTGAGAGTAATAAATAGCAGACGTATCGATTATTGAAGCAAGACTATCATCTTGATAGCCTCTCTAATAAACCACAGACTCACAGTAAGCCGCACAAGGCCAATGTTTGCCTAAGAGAATAAGCATGCTGTTATATATTGTTGACCAAGTCAATATAAAGAGGGAAAAAAAAGTGAATGTAAAATAGGGTCTCATATGAATATAATTCAGTAATTGCCGATGATTTCTCAGTCACGTAAACTTGTCATACAAACGCGTTGTACCTATTAAACCAATTTTATTATTGTATAGCGCAGAAGCACCTTGTCTTAGTGAAGAAGGCTCATTTACAAGGAAGAAATAAAGTTTAATGCAAGTGAGCACAATTACGCGCATTTTTACATCAACGCAAACGTAAACTTCCAGTCTTGGAATAAAGTATGTAACCCTTAGTACAGTCTTTTCAGATGAATCAAAATGGGAATTAGACGCAGGAGGAATTGTATTAGATAGTGTTAGTTTTTTTTTTTTTACAAAGTGAATAAAATAAGTTTTTTTTTTTTTTTTTCTACCTCTTTCGAAGAGAAGAAAAGACTTTGTTATAATATGAAATTTAATAAAATTTAAATTTACCCGTAAATGCATTAAAGACATACATCTTTAATAATACATTGTGTGTATAAAGGAGTTATATCAATCACACACACACACACATTGTGTCAATATTCGCCGTTATTCTTGACGCTGGAACTGCAGCACAAGAGCGTTAGTGTTCTTAGCGGCAAACATAACGACATCGTAAATGTTCTTTGCAGCGTTTATGTCACGATTCCAAACCATATTACAAGTGTTTTCGTTACGCTTTAAAACAGAATGTACTCTTCGTTTTGAATTTGACGTAACAACGCTCTTGAGATTCCTAGCTTTAAGCGAGTTGCATATTTGGCTTGTAAGATATTCGTCCATAAGACACACATGGAAGTCGTTGTTTTGCATTTGTTGAAGTTTCTGTTCAATCAACTTTACAACGGCAGCTTTTTTCCCCAGTGTGGATCTAAAACTTGCAGCGCCAAATGCAATGATGATTTTTTTTTGAGGGATCAGCTCTATCTTGAGGAGGACTAGGGTAATGTCTAGATGACTTCATAGTCGCCGTTTTGACTCCTGTTATGCTCCCTTGTTTGTACTTGTTGTTTCTTCCAGTAAAAAGTTTGCTTATCTTGTTAAACACCTGCTGCTTTCCCCGGTATGCTCGAAACTTCAACTTTGAGCTCCTGTTTGACGTGAGGGTTAATTTATTTATTCATTTTGGCTTATCACTGATTGGCCGCATAATAGTTATAAACAACATCAAAGTCTTCTATTCTTTTTTTTTTTTTTTTTTTTTTGGGCCCC
>JNEK01001472.1:0-66369 GCA_000697295.1 Mucor indicus B7402 | reverse complement strand
GGAGCAATGTTACTCACGAATTCTTTTTGTATGTCCCAACCGCCTGATTTCAAGCCATCTTTTATTTTTAAACAAAAGTACTTCTATTCAATATTTCAACTTGTTAATAATGAAAGAGTCACAAACAGCATCAACATACCATCAGACTTACTCTCACATCGGGATACCCAAAAAAATCAAATACCCAAATTTTCTATACAAGGAAAAGCTGCAAAAAGGAGTAAGCCAATGTTTAACAGAGGCTAGTATGCAACTTGAAACATGTTACATCAACTACATAGTAGAGAACTTTGAGCAGCGAATGTTATACTACCTGAGGTATACATTACAAACCACATATATAGTAAGTAAACACAACCCTTAGCCATCTACACCCAAAAGAAACTAATAAAATATACATAGCAAATGCATCCACAAGATGTGTGCGAAATCTCTGAAAAGTACTGTTACCAATATATCTGTGGCGGAACCTCAATCTGGCCTAAATGCGATCCACCTTTAGAAGAGCAGCAGCAAGCAGAAATCAGAGACACTATCTGCCAACCTCTCAAGGACCTTTCGCCAGGAAGGGTCACTTTGGCCACATTGTTTAATGATCCAGGTCGATATATACCCATACTTTCTTATGATTTGTCAAAGTATGAACTCGAACATAAGTATCATAAGCCTTTTGACGTTCGCAGGCGCCCTCTACCAAGGCTGTTTGGGTTACTACCAAACCCATCTTTACACTTTCAATCAATAACCGTAAATATAAACGGGTTGGCCACATTTGTCAGAAGATCTCGACCCACGATAGGGTACCTTCAGCAACTGGAATTATTCCAAAATGTCATAAACTTTGATGTCTTACGCAAAAGGTAAAGTGTATCATTTGTTCAAGAAAATTGTGGTTAAAAAAACCAAGTTTTAGGACTAGGGAGCTCCAGCCAAACGGCAATAACCGCGTTATATTCGGTAACTCCTTTAAAACAGACGGCTTCTCTGTTGACTTGCTATTTTACAAAAGAGTAGTCCCTCGTACAGATACTACAGCAGTTGGTAATCTTCAACTCACTTTAGAAGATTTTGATTTCGGTGAAGTGCAACGGCATTATAAACCAATATTTGTTGATCTGGGGCGCAAATCTGTTTTTATAGCTGCTGATAGACTAAGTACTAATGCCCATAGTGTTCTAAGGTGTACTACGAAGGAGTATTATCATATGACCAGGTCAACACGGCTTCAAACAAAACAGCGCCGGATAAAAAAGGCTAATGGCTTGGAATTGATCGAAAGCTAAATACCCACCCATAAAACTACTTGTTTTGAAAAGTATAACTCGTATGTTGAGTACATTTTGAGTCACATTCAATCACTGTTCAGCTTCTACGGTAGCTCCACTGCAAAAGATAGATTTTTCATGTACCAAGGTCGACAGCAAGCAGCGGAAAAAACGGTAGACATACTCATCAATGGTGGCTCAAAATATAATCGAAAACAAAGAAAAAAGAAGAGAGGTAAAAAGAAAAAGAAGGAAGACACCCCCCTTAGAGTAGCTAAAGAACCAACAAAGTAAGCAGCAAATCTTTTTATTTGACGAAATTAACTTTTTTAAAAACAGACTGAACAAGTGGAAGCCTCTGCCTTACACAGAAAGAAAAACAAAGGTTCCTTTGATCGTTTTTGGTGACGGTATGTTTGGTAAAGATCTGGTGAAGCTGAAGGGTAATCGATGCGGTGTCAAAGGAAAACTTTGGTGTGCACTTAAGAAGAGAGAGAGGGATGGGGGGGGGCTTAGCGCTGTAACCATTGACGAGTACAAAACCTCGAAAGCATCCAACAATTGTCAAGAAATTAATCTTGAATCGGCAAGCCACACCCGCGGCTATAGTGTACTGGTATGCAAAACCTGCAATACACTGTGGCAATGGGATGTGAACGCTGCAAAAAATATGATGACAATTGCTGTATCAACTTGGAGTGGAAACGGCCGACCGTGCGTTTTCCAGCGACAAAAACGACAGCAATAAAATCACCACCATGTCACTGTAATGTAAGCAGTTTGTCTTCTTTAGACATTTAGATAATTATAGGTAAATATACATATCTATTATTAAACATCCATGTCTGTTTGTCTGAAAATTATCTATAAGTAAAACGGAAAAAAATTAACATCGTCTGAATTTAAAGTAGAAATGCTGTAGCACAGTTGTATACAAGAAAGCCAGCAGCTGGTAGCGACACAAGTTAATGAAGTGTCTTAAATTCATATCAGTAGCATTTTCTATTTGGCCAATGCTATTCTATTCACCTTTGCTCTCGGAGAGCTACCATATATTGGTGACTATCTCTGCAGCCCTCAGTTCCAGAAAGGGACAAAAGCTTCAAACTTAATTGTGCTGAACGAGTCATCCTTAAGTTTTTCCCTTCTATCAAATATGCAGTTACTTCTTAAGTCCATAAAATAGGTGGTATTACTGCCTCTTTCTGGAACAAACTCAAACAAATTTGTGCTTTCAAGCAAGGCACGTCCTCATCTCTCGCCTCTAAGATGGTTGAATAACTTTTCCCTCTCCTTGTTGCATTTTCCTCTTTTCTTGTAGGAACTTTTTTCTTTTGTTAATTCCAAAAAGACCTGGTGAGGTCAATGCAAAGTACTCTTGTTACGGTCATTGTCATTAATAAATTTCCAATCTATCAAATTAATATGAATATTTTCCATAGTTAAAAAAAAAAATTTTTTTTTTCTCTTTTTTCCTTTTTTTTTTTTTTTTTTTTTTTTTTTTTTCTTTGTTAGTTTACACATACACTCGCGATATTATTAAACAAAAGAAGAAATGTCTTCTAGAGAATATACTCCAGGCGATACTGTATTCGCAAAATTAAAAGGTTATCCATGGTGGCCTGCAAGAGTATGTAAATCCAGATTGACAAAAAAAAAAAAATAAAAAAATATATAAAAGTTAATTAAATCGAGTAATTAGGTTGAAAATGATAAAGATATCCCTCCAAAGATTTTAAAGCAAAAAGGTAAATCAAAGGGTGTGTTGTATACTGTCTTTTTCTATGGTTCAAGAGATTAGTAAGTATTCTCTCGTTTCAACGAAAGCAATTGCGTTAAACTTTTTTTTTCTTTTGTATCAGTGGATTTTTTGGTCCTGATTGCGTGCGTCCATTTGATCGTGAAGCTGTTGAACGTGATTTAAAAGCAAAGAAGTTCAAGACAAAGGATTTAGAATTAGCTATTCATCAGGCATTAGACCCTTCTATTTTAAAAGCAGAAGAAGAAGCAGAGAGAAGAGCAGCGGAAGAGGAGGATGAAGAAGAACCAAAGAGAAAAAGCAAAACGGCGCCAAAGAAAAAGGCACCAGCGAAAAAACGAAATAATAAACGTACAGCAGATATGGAATCATCGGATAATGAAAGAAAGAAACGAGTAAGTTGTCTTTTCCTGAAAAAGAAGACCAAGTGAATTTACTCGTTTATAGCGTAAATCACTGTCTACTGAACAAGAGGATAATAATGACAAGGTATCACGTAAATCAGAGGAGCCCAGCATTCATCAACATCCTATGGGACACATTGAAACCGAGGAGGATTTAAATCAATTTAAAAAGACGCCTGAATATAAAAAGGTATATCATATTAGACATAAACTTCAAAAACTAGTTTATGAAAAGAAACCTGTAAGTGGATAGAGTGTATTGGATTCTTCAATTTTATTCATTTTAAATGGGAATTTTAGGGTGAAATTCAAGAAGATGATTATGTTAAAATATCTAATGTAGTTAAAGAAATAGAAGAGACATCAATGACATATGATTTATTAAGGGTAAAAAAGAAAGAATGTGGATTTTATGGAAGTGATATTAAAAAGAAGTGTGTAATTAGTATACCAAAATTGGAAAAGTAGTCAAGTTTGCATGCTCTTATAATTATGGTGAAGATAATTACGAGATCAATCAACGTTGTCAACAGTTGATGAAAAATTGGAAGTCGTTAATTCTTCCTGAAGCTCGTACTGCTGAGCAGAATGAACAACAATCATAACCATTTATTATTTTAGAAATCCCCCCCCCCTCCTCCTTATTATGCACAAATAAAAGAAAACGAGAGTGATAAAGTATCAGCGCTTAATTTATTAGCCGTATACCGTTGTCATGGAGATACAATTAAGATTTTGGCTAAATGCACACGATCATTACACACGTTGAATCTTTACTGAACAATAAATGCTTCCTTTGTATGATATATATCTGACCCTTCTCGAGACAATGAACCCTTTTTCTCACCATAATCATAGGACAAAGAGACAGACTGGCAACATTTTCTTTAAATACGAACAGCTTTTATGAATGTTCTTTTTCTTTTACTCTTATTGTATACATTTTACGCTCATTTCAATCCTTCAAGAAGAAGATTCACTGGAAAACAAGACTGTACGAAAGCCTTCGATTTTGATAGTGCCTTAACTCGAATGAGGTTTCAATTCATAAATGTAAAGAAGGCACAGACTTTAAGAATCCGACTATTTGTTCGAACAAGAGGCAATTCCCCATGCTTCCAAAAAAAAAAAAAAAAAAAAAAAAAAAGCGACAACGCAAATGAAGAGAACAAAACGATCCTCCTTGTCGATATTTATTATTGCGCCCATTTGTTATTTAGACGAAGGAAATGAGGAGAATGCAGTTGCTCACGAAGACGTTATTAAAAGGTTATCATCTAAACACCCAGCAGTTCAACAATACGAACAAGATTATTCTATAGTAACAACAAAATTGTCTACGCCAAGTCTATTCCTAATACACACGAGCCGATCTCGAGGAATTGTTAACAACATCTCCGTATAGGCTATTACTATCACAATGAGAATACGTGCCTCTGATAGAAGACATATGTGAACTAATGAATAGAGATTGGCGACACTATCATTCCTTTATATGCTTATGATGATAATATACCTATATTATTCAACGCTAATGATCCTTTAGAAAAAGTTGAGAAAAGGGTGTCTTAATCTTTAAAATAAGAGGTGGAAAAATTGTTTCATAAGCGTACACAGTTATTTGTGGAAATGGTGTATGTTTATTTGAGTGTTGCCAACCCTGTTTCACTTCACCAAGCCAACTTTACTCACCTACAGCCATTCTTTCAAAATGATTGCCCAATTAGTTTTTGGTCTGTCTAAAAACAATTGTAACTCCCTCTATTAGTCGGATAGCACTGTTTATTATCTAAAATGGCTTATGAAATACGCACAAGATCCCGTTTATCGATGTAGACATGGGAATTTTGCTTATCCAATGAGTGGTCCTCTCTACTATATAAATTCGTATGAATACAACTTTCTACTGTATAATAATAATCTATGACGCATAGAGAGTAAAGTGTGGTTTTATGTACAATTCTTATATGTAGAATGTCTAATAACGTGTAAATGTGCCTTTTGTAAGATAGTTTCCATTGACATTGTTCTTGTCTTTTGATCCATAAATACTTTTCACAGCACTAGACATTTGTTTCGTCTTTTCTTTCTCTGCCAACTCTTGTGCCACTTTATTCATTACAGCACTTGCAGCTGATGAATGGATCGTATTGACTTTTTTCACAGGCTTCTCTTCACTAGAAGCATCTCTTTTTCTTTTCTTTTCAGAGGTTCCCTTTTTTGCCTTCTTTTCTGCTTTTGCTCTTGCCTTTTTCTCCTCCATGGCCTTTCTCATCTTTTCTTGTTCTTCTTTTTTAGTTGGATTGATTACAATAATATTTTCAGCATCAAAAGGCTTTCCACAAGTAACGCACTCTTTGGAAGGAATTTCTTTTAATGCTTGCTCTGCAAATACACAACCACACGTATCTAAATAGACAAAGCGGTGCTTGCCGTTCATTTCCTTCATTGAAATGGGACAAATGAATTTGCCATTCATGTTCTTTTCAAGATTATTCATTGTCTCTAAGTTGGTCTCCTTGTCTTTAAAAGTGGGATTAGGTGTTAAATTGAGTTTTTTGGTATCTTTGAGTGATGCGATGTGTGAGCAAATTTTATCGCCGTCGCCATAAACTGCTGGATCTAACAAGTACTCAATAATGGCATCTTGATTGTACAATTTCCCAAGCCCATCAGACACAATAGGCTGTTCAAGGGGAAGTTTTGATAATGCGCAAAAGAGCCAAAGAGCAGCTCTTTCAAGATCAGGATTAAGAACAATATCTTTAGCTTTCTCTTTTACAAGTTCAATACGTCTAGGAATAGATCCACCATCATTACCCATCTTGAGTAGATTTTATTTAAAAAAAAAAAAAAAAAAAAAGAGAGAGAGTAACTGCGAAAAAATTTATACTGTTTGAGTAAATTGGGAAAGCTTTTGGATGTCAGCAGCTTCTTCTTCCACTAACTTGTCACCAGGACCAGCCTAAATATATATTTATAAGCAGGTATACATAAATTATGAGAATGTAACTTACTGTTGACCATTTGTATAGAGTGGGAATAGCAGGAAGGTTAAAGCGAACACGATAAGGATGTGAAGTGTTGCCTTTCCATTCACTACGGTGACCTACGGGTACTTCAATAAGAATAGAATTTTCGACTTGTAAAATAGCTTTTCTAACAAGAGGGTCTGCAACAACACAGTCAGGGCACCAAGATTTGGAAGTCTTTGGATCTTCAGTTCCAAAAAAGAGAACAAATACTGGGTTTCCAGATTCAACGGCTTTATTAACTTCAGTGTCAAAGTCTTCAGGGTGATTAACACGAACAGCTTTCATTTTTGACAAAACAAAACAAAAAAAAAAAAAAAAAAAAAAAAAAAAAAAAAAAAAAAAAAAAAAAAAAAAAAGAAAGGGGATTTATAAGGCTAACTGTAGTTTGTATTTTTTCTTATGGCACCATCTTGTAAAATTATGGTGATATTTATTAATGATGAATTTCTGATTGTAATTGACTCACTAAGCTATGTAATAATTATTCACAGTTAGGACATAGTAAAACTAATGGTCTTCTATTTTTTTTTTTTTTTTTTTACCTTGCAAGTTGAGCATTTTCATCTTTATGAGCTAAACACTCTTTTTTCATGTCTTGAATAAGAGCCTCATTATTATTTGAAAGCATTTCCCAATGCGCCGCTCTTTCCTTCAACTTGAAAGATTCTTTTTCTAAATCATCCACTCTTTTTTTCAACGTCTCAATCGTACGCTTGTTACTCGTTTCTAAATCCTCCATCTCTTTTTGTTTTGCTGCTACAATGGCCTTCACACGATACGCGTAATCCTCTAATTCTCGATTTTTCGCGTCAACCACTACCTGATACTGCACATGCATCTTTCTTATTTCGTTTCGATGTTGCTCAGCAATGCGAATTAAACGATCTTCACTAGTATTTTGTTGAACAGGTGATTGCAACTTCTTATTAAGTTCTTGAAGTGTAGTGGCTTTCTCTTGTGCTAACCATTTCAATTGAGCTTCATGCACTTCTTTTAATTCAGAAATATGTGCCTGTAACCGGTCAATTTCTTTT
This sequence comes from Mucor indicus B7402, assembly GCA_000697295.1. NCBI lineage: Eukaryota > Fungi > Mucoromycota > Mucoromycetes > Mucorales > Mucoraceae > Mucor > Mucor indicus. The sequence continues at coordinate 58,872 of JNEK01001472.1, read as the reverse complement.
TGTTTGGCATCTACTCTATCTAAACACTCTTGATGGTCATGTTCAATATTTGATGGTTTTACTGTCTGTTTATTCACAGCTGTAGTCGTATTTGTCGTAGATGATGCGTTAGGTGTAGATTTTGCTGTATTTTCAAATCTTATAGTTGCGGCCTCAAGTGAATTCTGCAATGCCTCTACTCGTTGCACCAAATTTTCTATTTGATTAGACTGGTCCTCAATTTGATATTCCTTTTCTTCGCACAATTTGTGAAGCTGTTCGACTTCTAAACTGTGAGCATCTTTTATAGCTTGTATAGCTTTAGCATGATCTTTGTCCTTTATTTGAATTTGATCATGTAACTTATTAACTTCTTGTTGAGCAGATCTTGTCTTTTCGAGCCATACTTCTGTTGTATCGTCATTTCCTGTTTGCAGCTGCTTTATTTCGTCCCTATATCTACGTTCCAATGCTTCTCTTTCCTGTTGAGAAGTTCTCTTGAGCTCTTCTAAAGCGGCAAGAGTAGAATCGAGTTCTTTCTCAACCTTTCTGAGATGGCTGGTTGCTAGAGCATCTTGTAGCGATTGTATTTGCTCCTTTAGACCAGATATAATGGAATTATGGTCCTTTTGGAGCTTTTGAATTTGATCATTATGTTCTGATGTCCAATGTTGCACTTGATTTTCATGCTCAGACTGAATGTGTTTGATCTTTATATCGTATTCTGCACTTATGTCAATTCTTAATGCTGCCAACTCTGTCTCCAATTTCTTTTCTTGTTGTTCTAATAATTTCTCCATTTCCAATTGATGTTTTTTTTCCGTTTCCTTTTTAGAAAGAAAAATAAAGTGAATTTTAAATTGGTTCATAACTATTTTTCTTACCTGCATCTTATTCTCCTCGTTATTTTCAATGATTACGTTTTGTTTACTATTTTCCAATGACTATTGTTGTGTAAATATATTCCTCAAAACACAGATTTTTAGATATATACCAGTTTAAACTCTTCTCGCAATTTTTTCAGCTCAACTTGAAGTGTGTTAATTTTATCTTGACTCTAAAAAAAAAAAAAAAAAAAAAACACTTTACGATCTTTTTTTTTTTTTTTTTTTCACCTCTGAGTTAATTTTTCTCAACCTTTGAACTTCTTGATCCTTTTCATTCAACTATATGATTAGCTCTAATTAACAGAAAAAACTACTTTTTTTTTTTTTTTTTTAGTAACCTCATCTTTTACTGACTGAACTTCTTCTAGAGACGCTAGTCCAGCTGGTGGTGAAGAAACACGTTTATTCGATGCTGATTGAGTGACATTAATGGAGGCTCTACGAGCAAGTGGTGACATGGTTGCTCTCTGATTGGAGTTAGTTGGTACAATGGATCTACGACGAGGACTAGGAGAAGTTGGCGAGTTGTTTACAGGGGGACGTTCTGTTTTTATTGAAGTGGGAGGTGTTTTTGTACTTGAAGTTGCTGATCGAGTTTTTGAAACAGAAGGTGATGAGGGGCCACTTTTTGTAACAGAAGTCGTTTTTGTTGTAGGCTTTGCTGATGTCTCTGCACTACCTGGCTTGATTCCTAGCTCAGATAGTGTAGATTTTCTTTTCACAGGTGCTTTACTGGTGGACATGCAAGTGAAAAGAAGAAGAAAAAAATTAAATTTTGGTACAACATCATTAGTGTAAAAGAGCCCATAAGCATGCTGTCTAATTTGGGTATATGTACACGACAGCATTTGCTACTGCTTAAAAGCTCTTTGCTGATATTGAATTTTTTTGACGTGTGGTGCTACAAAATAATGTTAAATTTGAAAAGTATTTATGCAAAACGACAAATAAAATTGTAAAGGTTTGAGATCAATGAATGGCGTGACTTGGATTCATTCAAGGAAGTTCCGTTGTCTTACTTTTTTTTTTTTTTTCCTCCTTCATATTTTAATGAGTCATTTGTTTGACGAAAAGACTTTTACACATTTAACTTATTGCGATCAATGCAAGCAGTTATTATGGGGTGTCAGGAAACAAGGTTGTAAATGCAAAGGTGAATATTGTTACATAAAGTGGATATTACGAATAAAAGAAATAACATTCCTTTTTTTGGGGGGAAATCTCAATGACAGAATGCGGTTTTACTTGCCACTATAAATGTCGAGATTTAGCACCGAAATGTGCATCTTCTATTTCAAAGGGGTTCTTGGAAGAGAGCTCAAACTTAAACTCTCGTGCAGAAAACTACCTTCGTCGGTTATCGCATAAAACAGGCGCTAATCAAGTAACTGTTTCACCAAGTGATTCGTCTTCGTCAGCAACAAACGATACAACATTAGAGCACTTGCGAGCAATCATTTCATCAGAGAAGCTTGAAAAAATCATTTATGAAGCAGCAGCAAATGACAGTAAGTCATCCGCAAATGCATATCTAGCAAATCAAGCTCCCCTTAATCCCCAAATTACAGCTAAAAATTTCACTCGTTTTGTATCTCGCTGTGGACCCGTATTTGCTTTTAGAGATGAGCTACTGTTACTGCTGAGTTGGGAGAATCCTGTAGATACAGCAATATCTTTATTTACTTACTGTGCAATCTGTAAGTTTGATTTTAGCGTAAGTAGGGTTTGACTCACCTTCTTTTAAAATGTTAGGTTTATACCCAAAGTTAATGTTCTTTGCTCCTCAACTCCTTCTTATTTACTTTATTCTAACCAGCTATCCTAAAAGGAAAAATAAGGAAGATATAAAAACTAAAAAACCCTTAAAACAACAACACAATAGCCCTTCTGATCCTTCCATGCTTTCATTTACCTTAGCCACTTTATTTCAACCTGCTTCTGACGAATCTCCTGAATATTTACGCAACCTTCAAAATATTCAAAATACCATGGGAGAATTTAGCGACGCTTACGATTGGGTGATGGCTCAAATGGATTATTTGAATTGGAAAGATGAAGAAAAGACTTCTCGCATTTTACAGTTACTCGTTGTTTCCATGATTCTACTTACTATTTTTTTATCTATCCTGCCCACCAGATTCATATTTCTATCAACTGGGCTGCTTATGTATGCCATTAATACAAGGTTCTCTAAGCATGTAATTAAAGAACTTCAACCTTTTCTTTTACATTTTGGAAAGAAAAAGGTAAAAGCTTTATCAGAGTGGTATGATGATTTAGAAAAAAAGCTGGAACAACAAGACCAACTTGAAGAGATATCTGTCTATGAAAATCAGAGGTGGTGGCCAAGAAGAGGATATCTACATGAGGTATAACAATAAAAGCTTAAAACACACTCATCAATTTCTCAATATGCATTTATATCTAGATGGTGAATGATGAAAGAACCCTATGGTCTGATTTTAGTGGGACGGTAAAAATGCCTTTAATTACAGAGATACCTCCACCAAAAGACTATAAATGGAAAGATCATAGTGAATGGGTCTTGGACACAAAAGGGCCGTGGATAGATACATCTTTGGGATTAGAGGTAAATCAAAAACATAAGTTTATTGTCAGTGTAAATCGTGTTAATGTCCGTTTTTTTTTAGGTATCTGTTAAGCCAGACGAAGAAGGTTGGATTTATAGTGATGATCGTTGGAACATCTCAGTACCACAAATTGAGCCTGTAGACTTGGACGATGGTGATCAACATCCTGAAAATATCACTAGGCGAAGAAGATGGATCAGAAAGTGTGAAAAAACAAAGAAGCTCACAGAGTGAAAATCATCAATAAAAAATATTTTTATTATAACTAAATTACTTTGCATAACTTTGAATTAAGACATGATCAAATTCGGGTGTGTGATATTCAGATGATACAGATTCTTGTTCAAAGAATAATTGAACGCTTTCAGCCAATACGTCAACGCCACTAACCTTGATACTTTCTTTATCGGCTGTTGTACTCGTAGTATTTTTAGATCTTCGATCAACGAGAATAGCATGACATCCTAGCTTTCTAGACTCATTCACCAGCTTGATATTTGAAGACACAATAGCTAACTGTTTCGGGTTATCGAGACCAAGCAATCTGATTGTTCCTCTCACCAGGGCTTCTGTTACAGAGTGGCAAGCTACTTGGGATTCAAACATATCCGCAGAGAACTGGGCATTCCAACAAAGACAATTGCTTTGTGATAAATTCATCAAAGAGCGAGTAGACAAAGTGTTGGATAAAGCGACTATGGGGAACTTATTTTTCAAACGGCGGATACCTTCAGCAGCATCATCATAGACAGTTAGCTTGTTATTCCAACCAGCACACAGTTGGTCTATCTCAAATTGAGACAGCAAAATCTGGTGATGTCTTAATACTTTCAACAGTGAATTGTGACGAAGATGGATGTCAGGCACCAAATGCTTCTTGTAGAGACTCTCTCGTTTAATTTCGTTGAATGATGTCTGCCAATCATACATAAATGTTTCGAATCCTATTGCTATGCCCTCCTGATTTAAAATTGTCTGTTGATAAACGGATTGAGGGTAGTCAACTACAGTACCGAGTATATCGAATGCAATCACTTGTACATTATTAAACGAGCGAGGGATAAAAGCAGGCTCAGACAAATGAACAGTTTTACCTTTGAAAGCAGAAAAAATAGCTACATAGATATCCATTTCAAGTGTGCGCTGTACTCGTGTTTGTGTTCTGTATAGGATGGCTTCCATTCTTTCAGTAATGACCGTAATATCTTCAGCTTTCGTTCGGTTAAGCTCGTCCTTTAATAAAGAAAGTTGCATCATAATAAATGTTTTCATGTTCTCAAGGCAGGAAACAGTTTGATGCAAAGCACTAGTTGCTAATGTTTGCTGTTGGTAATAACCGTTGATGGAGGAAGTGAATTGGTCCTTTATCTGATCAATATGAGCAGTGAAGTCTTTCTTTGCTGTTTCAATTTTTTGTATCATATCTAGTCGGATCGTTGTAGAACTGGTATTGTAGAGTGCTATACTGAGCTCACTGAGAAGTTGTGATAAAAGAAACGCAAGTTGGTTTTTCGAGTTTTCGGTAATTGCTTTACTTTCAGATTCAAACCGTTTTTGGATCTTCTCTTCGCTACTATGAGAGGAGTTGATTTGGCTAGTTTTGCTAGTGTAGTGTGCACGAAGCACTGTATTCAACCTTTGCTTTGTAGTGAAGACATGGTTCTCTACTTTCGTGATCAGTTCAAGAGAGTTACTACTAGTGCTTTGAGCTACAATTTGTGTAATTTGAGATGTGTGAGTCAGTGCTTGCATTTTGATATATTCAAGGGCAGCTTCCAATACACTTTCTTTGTTCTTAGATTCTACGTTGCTTGTTCCAAAGTGTCGTTTCTTTGTTTGACGAATATAGATTTCCAGTTCGGATTGAGCCTCCTTTACAATCAAGACCAATTCGGCTGACTTATTGGAGTCTTGTTTTTTGATGCAAGCAATGACTTTTTCTGCCAATTTAGTAAACCATTTGTCAACAGCGACTTGAACTTCCTGGAAAGAGACCTCAACAGTTGTTTGAGATGACTTGTCTTCTTCTTTTGTGGCAGTTACACTCGTAGCATCATTTTTTTGAGAAACGCTCTTATGTCCAGAAGAAGCTACCTTTACTGTATCCATGCTGGCAATAGTTTCGACAGTTTCATAATCTGTTCTGATTAGCTTTTTAACATCTTCTTCGGTTGCCTGGACTGTATTTATAGGTTTAATAGTATCCGCCTTATCTGCCTTTTCAACCGCATTCTCAAGCACGTTTAATTGAGATCCAGTATCTGCCTTGTGGCTACCGTCGAAGACATCTTGATGGCGGCTTGTGCCGAAGATTTTTATGCTAGATTGCTCTTGTGATTTTACTTCACGAGTTGTCGTTTCATGTTCGGATGCTGAGAGAACCTTGCCCACTCTAGACTTTAATTCTTCATTAGAATAATCTTTCTTTTCAAGCATTTTCGTCGATTTCGAGGAAAGATTCGAATCACAGTTTTGAACAGCATCTGTTTTCTTTTGAGCAGGACGAGCTGCAGTAACACCTAAATGCAATTTTTTTTTCAGAAGGTTAGTTAATGATGAAAAGCTCAATACAATCTAATGTATTACGGCACTTACGACTTGCAGTAGTGTTTTCAGAGATAGAAGTAAAATCTGCTTCAGTTTTTCTTTCCGATGTGCGAGTAGCTTCTGCAATCTTACTGATAGCAACGTTGGTATCGTTTGAAGATGTTGCGTGAACGACAGTCTTTTTGATTTCTGAAATTTGCTCTTCAACAGATACCTGAATAGAGGATAGTTCTTGATCCATCTCGATACTTGTTGCAGAAGAACATCTCATTTGAGCTTGAGTAAATAGTATATTGATGTCTTTTTGTGTAGATTCTATCATCTTGTTAATATCTTCTTCCACGAGAGAACCGCCTTTCTTAATACACGCTGTAATACGATCTGAAAGAGTGGCAAGAAGAGCAGTAGCGGTAACACGAGTGCTTTGAATAATAGTATGAGCATCTTTTGTTTTATCAGCAGAATTTTCCACCTTGAGGGCTTCTTTAACATTGAGGCTTTTAACTTCTCTTTCAGTGTGTGATGACTTTTCATAGGAGCTGACGGTTGACTTGAGCTGTTTAAGAATTACACTGATTTGACTATTTGCTGTTGCAACAAGAGATTGCATTCGAGTTGTTACATCACTACTACTGATAGTTGAATCAAGGGCAACTTCCTCAATTTGAGCAGTTTGTAATTTAGCCACAGAAGATATACAATCAACGCTTTTAGCAAAACCTTCCTTATCTTTAACTGAAGAATAGTATTTGGAACCAGTAAATTTGGTGTATTCAATGATTTGGTCAAGTTCGGTAATGTACTCTTCAATGGTAGATTTAATACTTTGAGAAGATTGGCCAGATTTCCGAGCTACTGAGATGTCTTCAACAAGTGATTTCGTCCACTGAGCAATTGTGTTGTTTACATTGTCAATTACTGAGGCACCAGAATTATATTCAAGGCTTTTATGAGTCTTCAAAATATCATGACGTTTCATTGAATTTTTGCCTTCCTCTCTTGTCTTGTCGTAAAAATGAGCACTTGCGACAATACCGACTGCCAAAGTTCCCCTGAGAACACCGTCCATGCTTATGGCCTTCTCTTCAGAAACTAAACCATTTATTTCCATTGGTTAGTGATTATCCCTTGCCTTTATAATAGTTCTGGACTTACTCTCTTTAGATTCTCTGTTGGTTCTTTCCTCAACATAAGCATCACATATTTCTTGACTACTGGAACTACTTATTTGCTTCTTTACGGTGTCTTTACTTCTTTCAAGTGCTTCTTGACTTTTTGTTCGGACTTCATCGTGCTCTGAAGAAGTATTACTGACAACTGACTTCAAAACACCACTAAAAGCGCTTTCCATTCGAGTTGCGGAAGATTTTGTAATCAGGGTAGTTGCATTTTTTATGTTAGTGTTAGAGTTTCTTAGGGATTCAATGCTGATCTGCCGTATTTTCTTGGTATCATTAATAAACATTTGACGAACATAGTCTATCTGATTTAAAATTTCTTGCTCTTCGACCTTGTAGTGCTTCTCCGCACTATTGTTGCAATATTCAGACACTTGCTTCTTTGTATCAATCGATATTTGCTCAATTTCAGAAGATGCATGTTTTGCTAATTCATTAATTCTTTCCTCCTTGTTCTTTATTCTTGATTCAGTACAAATGATATGGATCTCTTCGGCAAGTTTTGTTTGCCACCTATTAATGGCACTTTGGAAATTCTCAACAGCAATGACAAGTGTGGTAGTAGATGATTTGGACGTATCTTTTGTTGAAACTGCAATACTCTTTTCTTTTGTTGTTTTGATGTTACTCTTTTCACCAGTAAACTTGTATCTGTAAGTCTCTAGATCTACTTGATCCCTGACGGAAGCACAGATAGGACGCATTTGCTCAATTCCACCTGTTTTTGAAGCAGAAGTGGCCGCGTTTATACCAATTAACTTGATTTGAGAGACACTCTGAGTTACTAGTTGTTCCACCCATATAATCGAGGCTTGGTACTCATTAGACAGTTTCACTTCGGTAATCGATCTATCACGGAGAAGATATAACCTTTGCTTGAAGGTGTTTAGAGCCTTTTCAACAATTACTTCAATATCTGCAGTAGCATACACGCCACCCTTCTTGGCGCAAGTTGAGACATCAAGAATAAGTTGTTCATACCACTCGTTAACAATGTTGGTCACACTGACGACTTTTTTATCTGTTAAATACTCGCTAGCATCAACAAAAGAAACCTTTGACTTAAAGCCACTAGTTCTATTATCAGATTCAAAAGAATCGCTGTGATATGAGTTGAAATCGTTTTCATTCTTGGTTTTTTCTGACTTTTGAGCCATTTTAGTCTCTTGATCTTTTGTCTTTGTGATGCTCTTCTAATAAAATACGTAATTTGTATAAGTTCAAAGAAAGAGGATTTTTATATTATAACTTACTTTGATACCCCTAGCTTCATTTTCAATCGTTGTCTTTGAAAGATTCACCTTGTCCCTTATAGCCTCCGTTGCTTTAATTGCAACACTTGTACCAACTGTCGCGATGGCTGATCCAAGTAAGACTTCATTTGCCTTGTCACTATTAAATAGTTCATAAGAGTCTGCTATAGACGCACTTTTTTGCTGAGAGTCCAGTTTTTCAGTAACTTTAGAGCCAGCTGATGCATTAGCTGTACGTATTTTTTCTTTGTTTTCGTCAGTTGAAACTGTTTGATGCGTCTTGCTAGCAAGATGAGAAATTTTTTGTACATGAGAGACTTTTTTGATAATACTTTGAACATCATCTAGAACAAGTCGTGAAGCAGTAGCACCAAAAGAATACGAGAGGTATCGACGAATTTGGTCTTTAGTAAGGTCCGTTCTATTAGCAGCTTTTTTAAAGTAAGTTATATTGGCGGCAATCGCTGTTTTAGCGTTTTCCAATGAATATTCAACTCGTTGTCTCTCGGCCCAGCTGAGGTATGTTAGATGAGCGTAGTGTGTGCGAACTACGAGCTTGACTTCCTCAATGAAAGCAGCAAGTTCTACATAAGAAGCATCGATGATAGCCAATATATTCTGCTTGAGCTCATAGACAGTTGTGTTTGATGCTTGGCTCTCCGCTATGAGGTAAGAAGTATTTTGACTCACTTCAACAAACCAAGTTGAGATTTTCGTTTCAGCTTCAATAAGCTTTTTGGTAACAATTTCTTGGGCAACTGTGATAAGTTTTTCATCTAATGCAACAGCTATCTCCTGTTTATCAGAATACCGGGTTTCCTCTTGTTGAACTTCAGATACTTCTTGTGTGATGTTGTATTGATAAACTTTTAGTTCTCTTGAAAGCGTAGCTTCAGTGGTGCGTGTTATTTGCGGCCAGTCAACTTCAGAAAAGTCCTGCAATTTCTCTAAGCCAATATACTTTAGATACTCATTCACGATCGTCTCGGTGCGCTTGATAGCATTCTCGATAGAATTATTGATAGAGGACTGTTTCGTACTTAAGCTTTTGGACGCCGAGTGGGAAAGAGCAGTTGATGAAACCGTTTTGATTTTTGACAATTCTTTAAAAAGTTCGTCGCGAGATCTGTCTATTATCACATTGACATGTTCTTTAGGTTCACCTTTGGTTTGAGCAGTTAATATTGCCTCATATAGACCGATCAACCAATACCGTACAGCAACCTTGATATTATCGATAGAGACCAGAAAATCGTCTTGATTTTGTAATTCTTGTAGAACCTGAGACGATTGTTCAATTGAGCTAGAAGTTGATTGTGCAAATCGTTTACTTTCGCTTTCAATTAAAAGGTTGTAATGCCTTTCAGCTTCATCCGTGGTTGCTTTTAATACAGAGTCGAAGTCAATCGAACCAATAGCAAAATCTTTTTCCGACTTCAGAGTATTTAGGGAAGTTTCAAAGAATCGAGCTCGGTAAATTTCTTTAACTTGCTGAATGAAAACGTGCCATTCGGGAATAGACCCTGAAACTAATTTTTCAGTAGATGCGTATACTCGTAAATGTTCATCTAAACGCCTAAATAAGTCTTGTTGGGACTCCTCGATCATTTGAATCATTTCGTTTTTTGTTTCACACATCTTAATGCGTCGACGGAAGATTATGGTCCATGCTTTTACAATTGATCGCGAGTCTTTTATGACTTGCACAGATGAACTTCTGCTTCTATACACAGAAATAGTCTCGGATACCTTGTCTGTATCAGTGACTGCAGAAGTAAACCTTTCGAGTGAGGATGATGTTTCTGATTCTGTGTTCTGCGTCTTTTTCGATGTTGACGATGTAGTGTTACTTTCCATTTGGATACGATAAAGATCTTCAGAGGTTTTTACAGCTGTTTCTTTTTTAATATCGGTATTCTTGATAGATCCTGAGGTAATATTGCTATCAGCACCAGCGACAGAATGCTGGAATCCGATGCTATCTGTATCTTGAGTGGAATTAGTGACTAATTTAGAGAGAGCAGCCACATCAGCAGTAGAACTTTTGGAAGAAACGTCTTCCACCTGGATTTTTACTTCTTTTAAAGTTTTTATTGTAGCGCCCGATTCAACAAAAGAAGTCATTCTATTGATAGAAGTGGTTGAAGTAGTTTCGATGGCGTTTTTGGCAGACTCTATTTCTGTAAAGATAGGGGTAGAAAACTTCCAGGCAATAATTCCATTTTTGATTGTGCCTTCAGAAGAACCGTCATTTTTGACAAGGGTTAGTGAGGACCCTGCTTCAAGTACTCCAGTTTGATTGTATCCTAGAGCATAGTTGCTGTAGCTTTTGAGGTATATGTTGCCAGTAGAAGATAAAGACCATCTCTGAGTACTCACGCCGGCTTCCGGAGATTGCACTAGCTTGGCTAAGCCTTTAACTTCAGTATCTACATCAATGACTAATTTGCTGCCGAAGTTGACGAGCAGGCCATCACGGAATGTCCATAGTTGCTGTTTATAGTTACTGAAACTGAGGTTTTCCAGGACAAGTGAAGCTCCTGTATCATTAGATGCGCCCTCCACAGAAATAACAAGACTATCTCCTTCTTTAGACGTTGCTTTGATAAAGAACCAAGTCCCATGAGGGAATAGTCCATAAGTTTGAGCAATATTTGTAATATTAGTTGCATTAGAGCTGGTGGCGGATATCGTTTTTTGGACTGAATAAAGCCATGAGACTGAAGCTGCTGCAGCTAACCTGGAGTCTTTTGTAAAATTATAGTTTGAAAATACAGGCATGTGTAACTGAATAAAATTCTCTTGTGCTTTTGACTCTTGCTTGGAAGCATTGACCTGATAGAACCGACCCTCTCCTAAGAACTTAGTACTGGAAGAAACATTGAGGTATATCGTTTCATTTTTCGATTTCAAGAGCAGCTTTCCTTTGCTCGATATACTAAATGTATAGTCGAGATTATCTTCATTTTTCGATAGCTGAAGCTTCTTGGCTAAATTGTAAAAATAAACTCAGTAATTTGGTTTTGGTTTGTACTTTCAAGCCAGCTTACTTTTAAAATCGTAGACAAGACGCATCATATATTTATAGTTAACCAAGTAGCCATTTACTGACATCCACAAGAATTGTTTGTGATCTTCTTTATCTTTCAGGATTACAAACTTGACCTCATTGGAATCACTTGTACCCGACGACAAGAAAGCATTTTCAGTGCCAGCGCGAATAAAGAACCAATTTTGTGGGCTCGGCCATTGGTCATCCCTTGAAATTTTGTGAAGATAAGTATGTTTCAGAGCATCGAAAGCTATAATAGCACAGGCAGAGCTAGAAATACAACTGATTTTTCCACTTTCAATAATTGTGTATCTTGATTGGCTCACAGATGCAGTGTTTTCGCTTATAGGAACCATGCTAGGAATAAGGATTTCCCATCTTTGTTCTGGGTGTGCAACTAAGGATTCTGTAATTTGGGGTTTCTCTTCTTGAATATAAACTTCTATAGATTTATTCAAAGTAGACATACGCTTTATGTCCTTAACTCCAAGTACAACGCGATTATTCATTTTGAGAGAGATCAATCCACTTGATGTTTGCAAAACCCAAGATCGGCTACCAGCTTCTTGAGACACAGGTTGAATAGAGACTTTGGCGCGTTTTTGCGATTCTGATGTATCAGTTTCTGACGCATCCAATACAAGGTTGTAACCTTTCACATTCACCAAATGGCCGTTTCTATAGGACCATAATTGACTAGCAAAGTCGGTTGATTTTATTGGAGTAAGAGCAACATAAGAACCGTCTTTTGTTTGAGTACTATCAACGACATCTAAAACATAACCACTATAAAGGTAACTTTTGACCATAAAGTAACCGGTTGCAGGGAAATTAAATTTTTCATGAGTCCTATAGCGCAAGACCTTTTCAGAGCCAGTAGGGATATAATCAATATCTAGATTAAATGAATCTTTATGCCCACTGTCAATGGATCTTTCAGCAAGCTTAGCTTCTTCAGATAGCATACTTTCTGGATCAGAGGAGAATATTTTTGATATTATGCCTGTTGCGCCTGTAAGAATTCCTGCGCTAGCAGCTATACTTATGCCACTGAAAAGGTTTGTTTTGCTTGAACCTGAGGTACTTGTTTCTATATTGGTAGTAGCTTCGCTAGCGGTATCATCACTATCATCTTCAGAAATTTCGTCTATTGTTTCTTCCTTTTGTTCAATAACAAATTTCTGATCATCCATTCCTTCAAGAGTTTTTCCAAAAGTACTAATGTCCGTTTTTGTACTATAAACCGGCTTCGAGAACGTCCAACGTAACCATGGCTCAGATTCGAGAAGAGTTTCTTTCTGTTTAACCTCATTTATGTGTTTACGTACACGTACTTTTTGAATGCCAATTTGAGCTCCAGAGGTGGTGGCTCGTGTTATGTTTGATGGGCCAATAACGGATCGTTCGTCTGATCGCAAGTGAATTTCACCATTTGCTGCAAGAGTCCAGAACTGATTATTTGTCATTGACTTCTCACGAATAAACAAAGGGGTGCATAAGTCTTCTTCGACCAGTACGCCTTTAGCAGGAGTAGCATCTAAGGCAAGACCAGTTTGAACATTTAGGAGATGACCATCTTCGTAATACCAGAGATACCATTGATATTCACTAAAATCCATAGGGCTAAGAATAACTTGATACTCTATACTTTTGTTTTCGCCTGTTCTTGGTTTCTTTTCTACGGCCAAACAAAGACGCTCATCACCATAACTACAGCGTATAAAAAATTTGTCATCTGGAAAGATTCCATTGCGGCGAACAACAGTGACCTTGTTTTCGCTTTTATATGTTTCGGTAGCCAATGTTTTAAACGAGAACTCTTGGATGTTATCGACGAAGATAGTAGTAGAGCTAGTTTTCTTAAAAGAGCCGACTGTTGATATTCCCTTTGCCTCATCTTTAAAAATAGGCACCGCAAAAGTCCATAATTGGTGATGAAGATCAAGAGCACCACGTATAGCTAATTGAATTACAGAACCTTCGACTGCTTTTTTATCTTTTGGTTCAAGAACAAGACTAGGGTGTGACTTTGGATGAATATGTCCATCAGTAGAAAGAGCCCACAGTTGATTTTTGCGAGAGCGTTTAAGATATTTCTGATGCCATTGAATAATAGCATCACCAGCGTTCAATGCACCCCCGGCGACATCCAATACATAGCCAGAATCAAAGTTAACTAAACAGCCATCATCCTGCAAACGCCATAATTGCTGACGAAACATACCGTAATTGAGTTTGGAAAGAATTAATTTTGCACCTTCATCTTTGGATGGAATAGTAAGCACAAGCGACTTTTCTGACTTGGAACAAATATAAAACCAGTTTTCTGGGAATACGCCAGATGCACTCAATACAAGCTGAGAACCAGATCTCGCGGGAACTGTTTTTTTTTTTTTTAAAAAAAAAAAAAAAATCTTGATTAGACTATAATCTTTTGAAAAAAAAAAAAGTCAACTTCTTACCTTGCTGAGATTGAGTAGTCAATAAAATGCGTTCAGTGTAGCTGACAATATTGACGATCTTCTTGTAAACTTCACTGTAATGAGGCTCGTATTGACCATGAATTATATTCCAGAAGTAATGCTGAGATGTATTGTTAAGGAAAGAAAGTTGAATAAGATATTCATTTTCTTGCTGCAATAAAGCAATACCCAAATCAGATTTTACTTCAGAAACAATAGATCCATCAGTTTTGATCATCCACCTTTGACGCCGATCAATGCTTTTTGAAGAAGTAAGTAACTTTTCACGAATTTGAAGCTGGCTACCGCCTACTAAATCATCTAGTAAAATAACAAAGGTAAGATTTTTTTTTCCTTTGTTTGCTTAAATATATGACTTACCGGCTGCATGCAATACGAGGCCAGTAGCAACATGAACAAGATATCCATCACGGAAGGACCATTCGAAGTATCCGCTTTGACAAATGAGAATGCCTCAGGTTTTTCAGGAACCAAAGCCACTTCATCATCATCGGTGATAAAAAAGGGCACTTCTGGCCAGTCTGCGATATGGTGTGTAACCTTTTGGAAAGACTGTTTGCTGCTATTCTTCCATTCACTTAAAAGAGTAACAGACCAACGAAGAAGAGTCTGGGCATTGTTTTCAAACTTGATTTCAGGTGTTAAAAACCCCCAATGGTGCTCATCTTTAGCTGGTGCGTATTCAGCAAGTGCAATTTTGAATTTCTCTTGATTCTTAGGGATGGATTCAGGAATAAGAATAAGAGACGGATCAGAACCGTGGACCAGATAGCCGTCAACAGTGAGGTAAAATCTTTGACTAATTGAGTTTGTTTGACGTGGCTCTTGACAAACGTTGGAACCGACGATGATGTCTATATTTTAAGCTAAGCCAAACCAGAAAAATAATAGATATATTATTAAAGACTAAACACTTACTGTCAATATCAATAGCTAGATGAGATGCAAAATTTATCAGAATTCCATTATAGTAAGACCAAAGCTGGTGGCGCCAATTTTCCTTGCTAATTGGAGTAAGACAAACGTTATGAGTGCTTCTGTCTGCTGTGATAACAAATGGAGTTTTATTAGAAGGACCACCAATAAAAGAACGAATCAAGAACCATCCGCTTGGGTATTGTGCATACTGATGAGTACTAACTGTTGTTTGAATAAAATTTTCTCTTACAGAGGCTTAAAAATATAAAAGTCAGTATCCTTTTTGGTTATAATTGAGAATATTGCTTACATGACTTTTGTTGAACGACAGGCAATACAAAATTCCATCTTTGCTCTTCGTAGTCTGGCGTCTTTCTGTTTGCTAAAAAAATAGGGAATCCATCCTTTTTTTGCTCAGATATGGCTACTACAACATTTTTGTTCGACTTCAAATAAATGTGCCCATCCATTGAAAGCTCCCATTGCTGGTTTTCGTAGTCCTGCTCTTTTCGAGTATATTGACAAACTTTCGATCCACTATTAATACAGCCTGTAATGATATTATTTTAGAGCTCCCTTATTAACAAGTAAGAAACACAATTACCTCCTTTGACATCGAGCACGAGATTTGATACTTTATTAAATATAAAGCCATTTTCATACCTCCAAAGCTGTCTGTTGAAGCTTTTTGTATCTAATGAAGAAGCCAAAACCTCGGCAGCTAACTGTTTTGTTTCATCCACCGTAATGACTAGGTCATGCTTTTGATTTTTAATGAAGAAGTAGCCATCAGGAAACACACCTTTTTGTTCGATAACAGTAACTATTTCTGCTGTCTTTCTTCTGAAGATTGGCAAGACTACGGTAAATTTATGATGTGAGGTGGCAAGCTTTTCTGCCTGTTTTTGTAACAAAACTGGAGAACCTTCACGATTAAGATTGAACCATCCTTCTTTTTTGAAGCCCAAAACATAGTTTCCATAGGATGAATTCTTCAATTTAATTTCGCCTCCGCCAGTCAAGTACCAAGATTGATGAGGTAAATCCTTATAGGCAAAGTTTGATGATTGGCATACAAAAGATTCTTCCGTAAACTGCTCAGCCATCAAACAAAAACCGGAAAATTTGTTAATTAAACGACCTGTGAGTTTGTCGAAATGCCATAGTTGAGATTCATAGTTTGATTTTCGGAGAGGTTCAAGAGATATACGAGCACCAGAAGTGTTTAAAGCATTTATATCAGCACCCACAAATTGGCCAGTAGTATCTGACTTGAGGAAAAAGTCCTTGTCTGGGAAAGAATTAAGCTGATTTTCAGGAGTGTCATCTAGGGAATCATCGTCTAAAAATGACAGACATGTTAAGGTTTCATCAAAAATAGAATTTTATTTATATTACCTTGATGAGAGCTACCAGATGATCCAAAACTAGATTTACGAATCATGGACCCTACTGGGCCCCCTAACTTGACGAAAGTTTCATCCGATGATACAGGAATAATATCCCAGCGTTGTTGTTTACTGTCCTCAGAGCTATTGTTGAGTTCTTGAAGGAATACGTGCAGACCTTCACGACGACTAAAGAACGATTCCTTTATTCCGAGCACCAAATTGGGAGATTTCTCCAAGTAAATATAGCCATCGGAGGACAGAATAAAGGTTTGATTTGCAGAAGGTTTATATGCAGATTGTAATATAAGTTCTGAACCTACTTTTGCAGGGTCTAATATGAAAATGAGTAATTCAAATTAGAACGAATATATATATAAAGCACAAACGCACCTTGAGCTACATCGAGTACAAATCCAGTCATCTTATTATGAATACGGCCATTTTCGTCACATCTCCAAAGCTGAAGATCATTATCACTTTCTTTAAGTGTAGAGATAATAACAGATTCTCCAGGAGAAAACCTCTCAATAGAAAGAGCGTAGTTGTTGTTACGATTTCTGATAAAAAACCAATTCTTAGGAAAATTCATTTTGAGTTATAAGTTATATAGTGTAAACTGTAGCTGTCAAATATACAATATTTATGTCCTTTTTTTTTTTTTTTTTTTTTTTGTGCTGGTTTAAAAAACTGGAGACTTTTTTTTTTGTTTTAATTTGCTTTTACTATTAGCAAGAAAAAAAGATACAGAGCTAATTGTCTAAGGCTTTTATATCATTGTTCACGGATTTCCCTTGAGAATGGGCGTTCTATAGATACACCATGTACGACAAATAAGTTTGTCCAACAATAGACATTTCGTTACCTTTTTGTAACCATATGCCGATTTTATATACCTTATTAATACAGTTGCCGCTTCCATTTACGTAGAGCAAAAACAATGGCTTATGACTGCAAATAACAAATTTAAAAAGCATTCACGAGATCATTTTAAGGCAGTAGTGGTCCGTGAGCATCTATTGTGACACATTATATCCTCCCTATTAAGTACTAGAGCATTTTCTTCACTAGGTAGCCATAGAAGCAAGCGGGAACTATAATTCATTTAAATTATACTAATAGTGATTGAAAAGAGCTTGTACTATAGGGAAATAAAAGGTTGAAAAGCTGTCTTCGGGGCAAGATTGTATACACTTCTTATGGAGGCATAACATCACGAGATCAACACTTTAATAAGTTATCACGCGTTCATGCTCAACCGGTGAGATGGATTGCTTTAGCGTAGGGTGTGAACAGAAAACAAATCTTTGAATAATCTCTGGCATTGAAAAATGTTGGGCTCTCTTTACATTTTCCCATATACTCGCTATTTAAATGTGTAGTGTTGGTAGAGTTAATTGAGACATTGGTGTATTAACATCAGGAATTTCTTAAGGACACACTTTCCTTTAGTTCTGAGCAAACATTAAGTGAATCTGAGGAGAGCTTGTAATCAAAAATATTAGTGACCGCTGAAATGTCAGTATCACTAAATTATCGAGAATTATGTCCTATACATCATTACAGAGAACATACCCTATCCAAGAGAATATAAAGTAGCGGACGACTAATATGCGTTGCTCATTGTGAGTATTTGTTTAGGAAAAGACGACTGGTAGGTTTTTTAGGATCTTTACAGTCAAACAATAGTAAAATACAGCATCATTTGGAAGAACTTAAAGTAGCAAGGTTAACTTTTGCGGCCAAACCACGAAATAAGATAGGAGGCAATTAAGACTTGTCGTTTTTAAATGTTTCCTCGCCTCAAGCTAGCTCACAACTAAATTGCAGATGCTGGCCTCATCCTTTATACATTATTTTTCAAATAGCAGCATTTTCTTATTACACTGGAAAAATTAAGTTCAGTAATGTATTAAGGGAGAGAGAAAATGCTCTTGAAAATGATGTTAATACAGTGTGAATATGGACAAGCTGTATTTTCTAGCGTTCCTCAATGTTTTCCTTTCAAATTAGCACTAATTTTGGTATTTCTTTATTTGTGCCAAGTGCTATGCTGTTTTAGTTAATTGGATTAGAGCTGCATTGCATAACGAAGGATGGTTGTAAGTTTACTGTTTTTAGCCATAAACGTTAAGACTTGAGTGCACGAAAAAAAATTTTTTTCTTTACTTTAATTTACGCGTAATTTGACAGAAGATGACAACTCAAACTGGAGATGTAAACTCTTTTATCTTGATGAAAACACTTTTGATACAATCTATTTTTCTTCTTAGTTAAACAGTAAATGGAATGCAAATCTAATAGACTTTTGGAATGCAGCCTTAAATAGCTATAAGGTAAAATAAGTCATTCGATAAACAGTTCACTAAAATAAAATAGACCTTTCAAGAAGAAGAAACAACGATCAGCGATCCTCAAATAGTAACCGATGGCCTTGTTAACACACTCACATTTTCGTACGTGTTTTATCGTATCATTAACTTTAGAGATAACTGATGCTTTAATTCCTATAGTGATGTAGATAATGTTTCAAAAAGAGTATTCGAACCGCTTAAAGAACAGAAGGAAAGAACAATTGTTGATGAAACTGAACCTCTGACTGACCAAAAAGAAGATTATGAAGAAGAATGCGAGAACGAGGAAGAGTACGAAAATGAGGAAGAATATGAAATTGAGGAAGAATATGAAAATGAGGAAAGGGAAACCGAAAAAGTGGACTTGGCTATAAAGGACAGCACACTTGATGTAAATAACGTAAATTATTGGGAAGAAGAAAACTATGAGGAAGAGCCTGCTACTGAAGAGAATGACGCAGTAGAACAGGAAATTAATACAACTGTACCAGAAAGGAAACGATCGCCACAAAACGAGGAAAATGGAACGAGAAAGAAACAAAAAGCTGATTACAGTACATACGAGCAATATTATCAGCAGCCACCAAACGCTGCACATCACGCAGTACCACCAGTTCCGCCTATCATGAATAGGGACGACGAAGGCTTATCTAATTTGATTATGGCATGGTATTACGCTGGCTATTATACTGGTTTATATCAAGTAAGTATATCATTTAATTCATTGTTGCGCATTATATTAACAAACTGCCCAGGCACAAAGAAAATAAAATATACCAAAATTGATGAATAACACAACTGACTGTAGCAAAAGATTAATGCATTAAAAAACGTTATGAGAAAAGACAGTAGTGAACATATAAATTAAGGGAATAAGCTATCGTCTATAGTCTAATATGAGGTCTGGCAATCTTCAGGAAAACTGGATAATCGTGTCACAATGAAGCTTCCTGTCATTTTTTGAGTAGGACCTTGTGATACTAAATTATGAACAAGATTTCAACCTAAACTTTACAAATGTTTCGTCTGAAAACTAATTTTTCAAAATTTCTTTTCTTGAAATTATACAAAAAAGGCAAACTTTTGCTCTACAAAATCCTGTACTTTCACCATGACCCTCCTCCTTTTTTTGTCACCCGTAGAATCTTTAAAAAGCTTTTGCGAAAAAAAACCTAAATTTTTCACTTTTCTTTTATGGATAACGATAACGACAAAAGTACTAGTAATAATAACAACAATAATAAACCAACGCTTTGTATCGCAGGCTGCGGATTCTTTGGAAATCCAGCATTTTGCAACATGTGCTCACAATGTTTCAAAGCAAAACATAACAAAAAGGAACCATCATCATCTAAACAATCTAAAGATGATACAACTGTTATCTCAGCTATAGAAAAGACAAGAAAACATCTTCGTAGTCCATCGCCTGAAGATATTCGAGCCAGTAGTGCACCTACCTCATCAATAGCATCGCATGCACCAGTTACAGAAACTGAAACAGCAACAAATAATAATGAAAAGGCAATTCAATTAAATAAAGGAAGATGCTTTAAATGTAGATCAAAAGTAAAGCTTTATTTGCCTACTATTGTGTGTGCAAATGAAGTTAACCCAGTCTTATGTAGGTTCCTTTAGCGAAACAAGCAGCTAATAAATGTAGATGTGGATATGTATTCTGTGATAGTCATCGCTATCCAGATAGACATGACTGTGATATCGACTATGCAAAATTAGATAGAGGTATAATATACAATATCACGTACAGAAGAACACCTTGTTAACCTTGAATAATAGAAATCTTAGCAAAGAACAACCCAAAACTACATGAACGCCCAAAAGGTGGAAGATCATTTCAACGCATTGATAGTTTATAACCCCTCTTCTTCATTCTTATAGAAATAAAAACGTTCATACATATTTACTTTTATATACTTAATACGATTTGTCATAACTGTTGAAGATTTGCGATTTGTCATCTTTTTAGACGCTTTGAAAAGCTTCTAATTTTCTCAGGTTCAAGGTGATACAAATCTCCTGAAAGACTATAAAAAAAAAAGTACTTTTTTTCTTTCTTGTTTTTATTTAATTACCACAATGGAGACTACCAAAATATTCAAAGATAACATTTTCGCTGGAAAGATCTTATTGTGTTCTGGTGGCGGTTCCGGTATCTGTCGCGCCATGACTGAAGCTATGGTTAGACATGGTGCCAAAGCAGTTATCTTTTCTAGAAAGTAAATCGAATTCATCAATTATATGATATTCTTCGTGAATACTCACTCTTGTTTTTATAGTAAGGATAAATTAGAAAAAGCAGCTAAAGAAATGAGCCAGAAAACAGGCGGAGAAGTATTGTAAGCATTAAACTAGTTAAGACTTCACTCGTTTAAACAATGATTATTGTGATAGCCCTGTTTCAGGTGACGTTCGTAACCCTGAAGATGTTATAAATGCAGTCAAAGTTACTGTTGAAAAATACGGTCGTCTTGACTTCTTAATTAATGGTGCTGCCGGTAACTTCTTATCCTCTATGGAACATTTGTCTTATAGAGCTTTCCGTACCGTCATTGAAATTGACTTGATTGGCACTTTTAACTTTACAAAAGCTGCCGTTGAACACCTTAAAAAATCAAAAGGTGCCATTATTAATGTTTCCGCTACATTGTATTATACAGGGTTACCCTTCCAGCAACATGCCGGTTCTGCTAAAGCTGCCATCGACGTAAATAATGCAATACAACTAGAGGAGCTATAGCAATACTGACATTTTGTAATTTATAGGCTTTAACTAAGCACTGGGCTGTTGAACTGGGCCCCCATGGTGTCCGTAAGTTATAGCAATTGTTTTTTTTTTTCAATTGTATGTCTGTTAAACAATTTTTTTTATAGGTGTAAATGGTAATATTTGTCTTTGTTGATTGAATTTGCGTTTGAGGTTTACTAACATCTATTTTCCCAAATTTGGCAGGTATAGCCCCAGGTCCTATTGTATGCTATTTGTACTCATATTGCTAAAGTATATGTGCTAATAAGAATATCTATAGGCTGATACTGTTGGTATGGAGAAACTAGGCCCTGCTTTCGAATCTAGCTCAGTTCCCTTACAAGTAAAAATTTCTATTTACAAGGCTAGCATAGTGACTAACAGCAAAAACTTTCAACTTTATAGCGCATGGGTACTGTCCAAGATATTGCTCAATCTACTGTTTTCCTCTTCTCAGAAGGTGCAAGTTATATCACCGGCGTCACTCTTGTTGTCGATGGTAATAATGAATCTGTTAATAGTTACTGTATGCAGGCAGGCTCATTTTTTTTAAACAAAAATTTTAGGTGGTGACTGGTTAGTTCCTTCAGTTCCTAATTATCCTGACGTCGTCCTTGATCCCCCAAGCTTTAAACTTTAAAATAGACATCAGCATATGCCAAAAGTGCATACAATTTATTATTTAAATTAATAAATGGTCTTTGAAAAAAGAAGGTGGGTGATCAATCATAATATTAGACAACGTGGGTTCACTAAGTGAATCTATGTTTGATCCAGATAGCATAGCATAAATAAGACATTTACGTAATATGTCTAATTGTATAATTATATCATCGTATCTCTAAGGCATGTGAATCCGCCCTTGTAATTTCACATACAAAATACTATATATAAATCTTCCCCAGTTTCTCAATAAAAAGAGTAACTTTGGCTTTTATTTAATCTTTGACTTTAACAAATATTTTGATAAATCAGTGGGTAACTAATACAATTAGGCCTTATACAAAAGGTCAATAAAACCAGCAGCAACATCGTCCACTATTGATTTGTCAGGTACAGAAGCAGCAGTACCATAGATGGCAGCAGTTGAACCGTTGCGTTGAGAAGGGTCATCCAAAAGCTCTTTAACAGCAACCTTGAGATCTTCCACAAATTGATCAGCACTCTTTACCCAAGGCAAAGTAACAGAGATATGGAGACCTGCAGGGTTTTGGAGAGCACTAAGACTCCAGCCACGAGCTGACAACTTGTCACCAACATCGTAGATATTAAGGGGTTCATTAGCACCGAAAGAAAGAACAGGACCAATAGGGTCACCTTTGACATGAAGTTGAGGGATAGAACGAACGCCGGCTTCCATCTTGCGACGCGCATCAATAATATCTTTACATGTTTGGAGGTATCCGTCTTGACCCATATACATCAACGCAGCCCAACATCCAGCAATCAATGCACCAGGACGAGATCCTGCAACACTTGGTGAAGCGTAGATACCTCCTGTCCATTCAGAGTAAAGGAAATATTGATACTTGCGGATTTGATTGTTGCGGTACATAATGATAGATGAACCCTTAGCAGCAAAGCCATATTTATGTGTATCACAAGAAATCGAGGTAACACCATCTACTCTGAAGTCAAATTTAGTGGTAGGATATCCTGCTTTCTCCAAGAATGGCATGATGAAACTACCAAGACAACAATCTACATGGAGACCAATGTTGTGCTTTTTAGCAATCTTTCCTAGTTCCACAATATCGTCAGCAATACCGTGAGGGAAATTGACAGCTGAACCAGCAATCTATAATAAATACAAAATTAACAATTTCTTCCTCGTGGCCATGCTCTATTTTACCATAACAGTGTTTTTGGTAATAGCTCTTTTCACTTTTTTGATATCCACTTGAAGTGTAATAGGATCAATAGGAACTGTCACAAGTTTGATATTGAAGTACTGAGCGGCTTTCATAAAAGCAGCATGAATTGTATTAGGTACAACCCTATTGTCGAGGAAATGAATAAAAGCGTTACAAAGCAAAAAGTATCACTGTTACTTACATTTCAGGATATTTAATACCTTTTAAATCTCTATACATATCACGATATGTTTTACAGGCCATCAAAATGCTTTCAGTACCACCACTGGTCATGGTACCACAAGCTGTAGATGGGGCATTGTACATAGATAACACCATTGCAACTGATTCAGCCTCCATACGACGAATACCGGGGAAAATATCAGGGTGAAGTGGGTTTGCCACAGCAAAAATCTTATACGCTTCAGCAAGAATATTTGTAAGATCGTCACCACCATGATAAATTGAACCGGACACCTTTCCTGATGCCCAATCTGCTGCCTTGAATGTAGTAAATCTACGGCCACATAAAATTTAAATCTCCCCGTTAAACACACTCTTTTGAAAAAGACTTACTTTTGTAATTTTTCCATTATTTGCTCTTCTGATAACCCTTTAGAAGGTAATACTTTGTTTACCTCACTACCTGCTTCTTTTTCCATCATGTCTTTCTCCATAGAAGCCAATGTAGCACCAAGCTCTTTGTTGATTTTTGCTTGAACAGAAGGAAGTCGACGTAATTGTTTAAAGGCGAACTATAAAGGGTTTTAGAAAAATACATAGGATTGTTAAGTTCTTATACCTTTAAAAGATAAGCTTTGAAATCTTGAATAGCTCTTACAGGACCACCTATCAATACTTTATTATAGAGCTTCGACCAGTAATTGAATAGGACTAAAATGAATACAATCTTTTGAATATTTTTGAGGTGATGTCCATTTAATGCATTGTTTGTTAATTGAATTAAACGCAATAATGGGTTTGTCGTAGATACAGTGTTTGTCATTTTTACTGTGGAAGAAAAAAAAAAAAACACATAAAAACTGGATTCGTCCCGCCTTTATTTCAACCATCGAGAAAAATTAAGATCCCGATCAAATTTTTTTATTGTAAGCATTTTTCTTGAAATTCACCTAAAATGGATCAAGAGCATTACTTTCATTAACACACGGTTTATCTTTCGATTTGATAATGCACCCGAAACCAAGTTGTGCTTTCTTTTTACCCATTATATATTATTTAGCTACACGTGAATGCATTCTGCCCCCCATTTGATAATATAATACATATGCGTGTGCGCGTTATTAAAGGTAACAACAACGGTGATGTTTTACATATGTAACATTATCAGATATTCAAGATATAACTAAGCATTGGGTGAAGGAGTTACACTCGGCACAAGTTTTAGTTGCTTTCGATAAAGATCTTTGTGGTATATATACAGATATTGTTCATAAAAGTCAGGATTCAAAGTAGGAATATAGGGAGCTCGTTATCAAAGCTTAGTAACAATACTACCTGATAGTTAGTTATTCCCAGTAAATTTGGGTAATTATTACAAGCCTCCACATTATAGTGCCTAAAGTTTCGAAGTGATGATATAAACAGAGTTGATTTATACTTTAAGAAAGTTTTCCTAATGATAACCACAATATGAATAAACAGTATCATTCCCAATAGTGCCAAGGAAGGCAGAGAGTAACAGAAATGGTTCATAGGCAACATGTTACCCACAGAGTAAGAACGGTAAATTTTGTCAGAATGGATATCAAAAGGTACGACAACTGCGCACTTTATCAAATTCACGAATGTTCTGCTTGATATCATGGATCTAATGAAGATCTAAAAGGGAATTATTTGGTGGTGGGTAACTGTACTATACACAAATCAAAACCAATGATGAGAAAAATCGAAAGTCGTGGCTATAAGCTGATGTATCTGCCTCCATATTCGCCAGAGCTATACAACTTTGCCAGTCATTCTAAACGACAAATCATTCAATGTTATAGTAAAACTCCATTCTAAGCGTTTTGAAGTCAAAAACACATATCATTTTTAGGTCAATTTGATTTAACTTGTTGTGTTATTTCAAAAGGACAAAATCTCTAGACATAAAGGGACGATCATTTTTGGCTTAGTGCCATGTATTTTCATGTCATTCAAGAAAGGTAAGCCAAATGTCTGAAAATGAAATTTTCTTCAAACAGAAAGCAGTAGCTAATTTACGTACTTGCCCCTTTAATAAAGGTGCATCATTGATAGTATAAAAGGGCCTTTTTTCTTTTTTTTTTTTTTTTTTTTTTTTTTTTTTTTTTGTTTTTTTTTTTATATAAATAAAATGATTAAAAAAACTATTGCAGTACTAGTTGCCTCCTTGCTATTTCAGTGCATTCTTGCAGATGTGTTTTCTCAACTTCAGTTTATTAAAATTGTCTCCCCTACAAGCGGTCAAAGTATTCAAGCAGGAGATACAGTAAAGATTAAATATGTTATGCAGCCACTCGTGTTTGGTATATCCGCTATTGACTTATATAAAGTGATATAACACTAACAACTGGTGAAATAGAAAGTACTTCAAATGGTTTTGCTAAAAAGCTAGAAATCAACTTTCACAAGAGATCTGGAAACAAAAAGAAAGAAAAAATACTAGTCGTTGATAGCAACTGGTATAGCAAAGAATAGCTTATATGTACATGTACTTATATATCTAACTATAGTCCCGTTGCAGCCAATAAGAATAATTATAAAACCTATGAAAAAGAATGGACTGTTCCTGCCGATATTATACCTGGTTCTTATGCCTTTGATTTCCTTGAAGTAGCTCAAACCCGTCGACGTCCTGATTTACAAGTGTCGGAAACCATAAAAGTCCATGTTGTTGACTAACTATAATAAAACCCCTTTCAAACGGTTTTTCTTCCCCTTTTTTAAAGAAATGAAGCTCGTGTAACGCTCCTTATAATAAGGCTTTTTTTTTCGTTTTTCTTCTCTTCTTTTTATAAGCTGACACGTCATTTCAACCATGTCAGCACCAACATTTTGTGGATGGTCTAATAAAGAAGAACAGCAGGTTTTAATATTCAAACTTTTTTGACTCTTTTCTAATTAAATAAATAGATCGAGATAAACTCTTGTTACAGAGAAACGTAATGCTTCATATACTAATGTCTATGTTGAGCTAAAACAAAAAGTATTATTAGTGTCATGGATGCAATATTTCCACTGTTATTCTTTAGTATTTCGTGTATTCTGCTTACTTTATCTCGACGTAATAATAGGCACTTGTTAAACGATAATGATTGTCTTCGCCTACCAACAGCCAAAACAGTATCTGTATTTAGAAGAAGCTTAATTCTTTTAATTATAACCTTATTAGAAATAAGCTCATGGGCCTTTATATTCGCTTGGAGACTTGAAAGTGTTATTCTAGAGAGATCAAGAGCTCCAAATAATTTGATAAACAGTAACAATAAAATCCCTCCTCTTTATCAAATCATTGATCCAAGTCTGGCATTTATACCCCGTGTAAATAACAATTGTAATCTCACGTACTTAGTATTTCTAATAATTGTTGTATAGATTTACATACTAATCTTAATTATCAAATCATTCACAACACCTGTCAGTCCCTTAGATCCTTCAAAATTCACCAAATACAAATTTCATTTTTTAGTGTTTTATTCACTTGAATTCATCTCAGCTATTGTACGTATTCTGGACTATTATTTCACAGACAACACTTGGTTCATTTCTTCCTCAATCGAAAAATCATTTTCTATTGTCGACTTGATTTTATCATTTATCTCTTGGTTTGTTATCGTCACCTCACCCTCAGAACTAGATCAAGGAGAATTGATGGATTTTGAAGACGACGATGATGGAGTCCTTGTACTCCATGATGGAAGAGTAGTTCGAAACGTAAGTAAAATACAAATCACTAATGAACCGCAACTTACACACAAAAATAGGGTCGTATTCTTAGCTTAGAATCATCAGCATCCTTACTTTCTTCCTTTACGTTTAGTTGGATGAACTCTTTATTAAAGTCAGCATTCAAAACTCGGCTTACCTCAGCTTCTTTATGGGCACTTCCTATGCGACAAAGAGCACGAGAGAATTATCGACTTTTCACAGAAACGAAGACTCATCGATCAACTGTTACAGTAAAATCCCTTCTAATTCGTATCTATTATTCCAACCAGAAAATCATTCTTTGTCAATTTGTAACTGCAATTGCTGCCGTGATTTTTCATTATGCAAACCCGTTTTTCTTGAAAAAGCTATTAAATTATATACAGGAGAATCACAGTAGTACGAGCTTCATGCAGCAATTTGAAAACGAATTAGGATACATGTATTGTCTCGCTTTGTTTGGCTGTAATGTTGTGAGCACCCTTGTTGCTTCACAGACATTGTTATGGGGACGAAGATGGCATGTTACTATCATTCATATGCTGAATTCTGAAATTTATGCTCATGCATTGAAGCTAAAAACTGCACCTACAAAGGAAGACAGTATTAATAACAGCGACAATGAATTGGCAGAAGAAGAAGACACTGAAGATCATATAAACCAACAGGCGAGTTTAATGAGTCAAGATACTGAAAGATTAGCTGAACTTGCCTCCTACCTTCATGTAACAAGCCCAGTCCTACAAAAAAAAAAAAAAAAAAAAAAGAGCTCATGTTTACTTCCTGTTGTCTAGATATTTTATACCTGCCCTTTGGAAATTACAGCTGGTGTTTTATTTCTTTATCAGATTCTAGGTACTGCCTTCTTTGCAGGCTTAATTGTTATGGTGGTTGCATTGCCCTCAACACATTACATAAGTAGACGTCTGATGATCGCACAGTCCCATTTAACCGACGCCAAGTCATGGCGGCTTCGGCTTGTACGTGAGCTTTGTGAAGGTATACGAACCATTAAGTTTTTGGCATCTGAAAGACGATGGGAACAGGCAATCACTGCAAGTATAATATATCTCTTCTTTTCCATAATCTAATATTCTGTATATAATAGAACGCTCGTGACGATGAATTGGTAAAACTTATCAAGTTATATACCCAAAATACGATTCTTGGCTTAATATGGTTTGCCACACCTGTTTTTGTGACCACCATTTCATTTGCTTGGTACACGTTGATTGAAAAAAGAACACTTGATGCTAGGTATGACGCGTAACTACTATGTCTTGCACGTAATAACGTTTTATTATATACTAGTACTGCTTTTGTAAGTATTGTGTTGTTCGGTATGTTACGTGATCCTTTGAACGTTATGCCGCAAGCTTTCATGGCGTATAGTGATGCAAAAGTAAGTCTAGGTCATATTGCGGCGTTCTTAAGCACACCCGTGAAAGAAGATGACCACATGGATATGGTACCAACCCAAACCTTATCTTATGAAGAGCAAGCTAGAGTGGGGTTCGCCGCTGAATCCGTATTTGAATGGAACATAGCTGGATCAGACTCGACTACAACAACGTCTTTTCGAATCAGGATACCTTCCTTGCAGTTTCCTATTAGAAAAATATCTGTAGTGTGCGGTCCTTCTTTGAGCGGAAAAACAAGCTTGATAGCAGCTTTGATGGGGGACATGCCCCAAGTTCAAGGAGACGAACGTGCTCCCATGTTACCATCAAGGTACTTGCCTATGTATCACAACCCTGTTCGTGATCCTGATCATCCAAACTTGTACCTTCATAAAGTGGCGTACGTTGCACAAAAGCCTTGGATTGAACACACTACAATTCGGGAAAATATTTTGTTTTCTGAGAGTTGGGATGATACCCGATACCGAGCCGTATTACACCAATGTGATTTATTACGTGATCTCTCACTTTTTGACAACGGCGATTTAACATTGACTTCGGATCGAGGCATTGCTCTGTCAGGTAAAAAAAAAAAAAAAAGAAACGTTATATAGTATTCGCTTTTCTTAATAATATATTAGAAACAATGAAGCATAAAATATCATTAGCTCGAGCGGTGTATTCGAAAGCAAAGACAGTATTAATCGACGACATATTCTCAACTTTTGAAAAGGTGACTTCTACTTTTATATACGAGAATTGCATGCGTGGGGATTTGATGAAAGACAGAACAATTATTGTTGCAATTACTCATCCAGACATGTTTTGGGCACGTGATGCTCAATTATTTATTCAACTGGCGACAACAGAGTCTCACACATCGTCATATATTGAATCAATTGAGACAGACCCTGAAAAAATTGTACAGCTTATCAAGAAATCTCGCAAACAACGTGTCGACAATAGCTATAGCCTAGAGCAACAAGAAAACCCTGTTACATCGGCTGATGTCATTGACTCGCTCTTTGAAAATACGGCTTCTGGTAATATGTTTGAAGATGATGTATTCGATGAGGCATCTATTATACCTGACTCAATACGACGAGAAGAGACAGAGGAAAGCTATAAGTCTAGAGATTTTGCCTATGCTACGTATTACTCTGCATGCGGTGGCTGGAAATACTGGTCCGCTGCCATCTTATTCACATTATTAGCAAGGCTTGTCAATATTTCTGAAAGTTATTGGTTAAAGGAAGGTAAACCATTTTAATTTTATTCATGAAAATTGTCCTTTCCCTTCACGACAACTTTTCTTTTTTTTTTTTTTTTTTTTCATTATCGTTATCACTTAGAGTAGCGTATCATAGTAACACTTTTTTTTTTGTAAACAGGAATGGTCCATGGCCTACTCGCCGTATACTACACATTTAACACGTCCTAATGTTTCATTGCCCAGCCATTTCGTATTGATTTATCTTGGGTTATGCATGGCGACAGTTGTTTGTAACTTCATACGTACAGTAATACAGTATAGAGGCTCGCTACGTGCATCAAATCGACTGTTCTTGGGCTTGTTACAATCTGTATGCCATGCCCCGCTCCAGTTCTTTGAAGTTACACCTATAAGTCAGGTCATTAGTCGAATTAGCAAGGATATGGAAACAATCGACTCCAGTATTGGTTGGCATGTCAACTTTTTACTTCAAACCATATTCTTGACAATCGGTGTTATTCTCCCGGAATTTTTCGCAGCGACATTCATTGCAGGTAAGGTGGATAAGCTATAAAAAGTCTTTGTTTTTTAACACAAGGTACATATAATAGCAATTCTTTATTTCTATATTGGCGTTATCTATATACGGGCTTCAAGAGAGTTGAAAAAGTTAAATACGGAAAGCCGCCCGCCAATTTTTTATTTATATACCGACACATTGGCTGGTTTGTCTACTATTAGAGCATATGGGGAGGAGTGGAATATGATGAAAAAGATGTTCCAACGGCTAGATGACAACATGAGACCCTTCTACACTCTTTGGAATACAAATCGGTAAAAAGGGACACACTATCTTGGTAAAAATACTATTAACAACTCTTTTTCCAGCTGGCTTTTCGTTCGTGTAGAGCTACTGGGAACATTTCTGTCATTGTTCATAGGTATATCACTTGTTCGCAAAATCAAAACAATTGATGCTGGGTTAGCCGGTATAGCACTTACATTTTCAACGAGCCTTTTGGAATATGTGTACTGGTTAATGAGACAATCAACGACTGTGGATATGCATTTTGATGCAGTAGAGCGGGTAAATGAGTATATGGAAATGCCTCAGGAGCCCCCTAGTATTGTTGAGGGATCAAGGCCTCCAGCTGCTGTAAGTTATACACGACTTGTATTGGTATATATCTAATAACGATCCTATGTACTTTACAGTGGCCGACCCATGCTGCAATACAAGTACGCGACTTAATGGTTAGTTTTAGCAATTCTGAAGCAGATGCTATCCTCAAGCATATATCATTCAATGTGTTTCCTGGCGAGAAGATAGCGCTTGTAGGAAGAGCTGGTGCTGAAAAGTACGCTTTAGTTTCGTGTTTATTTAGATTCATGGAGCCGTTACGCGGATCAATTAAAATCGATGGCGTAAATACAGCTTGGGTAGGTTTCTTTTTTTGTTTTTCGTAAAGAAAAAAGTCAAATTAGATGTTATTATAGATTGGCGTTGAAGATCTCAGATCTCGAATCACATTTATATCCAAAGAAGGGTGGCTACTAAGCGGAACAGTGCGAAGTAACTTGGATCCGTTTGGGGAATATGATGATTATGCGCTTTGGCAAGTGCTTTATAGGGTACGTCTTGCAAGATCACCCTTAACAGACTTAACTGCCTCAAGTAGCTCTCGACCAATTGAGCCAAATGTTTTTATTATCAATGATCTAGATAAAGACTTGGGAAAAGAAGGCTCCAAGTTGCCAGTAATCGCAAGGCAGTTACTTTGCATTGCGCGTGCATTATTGCAGGACTGTACAAAGCTAGTTATTATAGAGGAAGCCAATTTAAATTCGGAGGCTAAAGAAGTCCTGCAAACCGTTATCAAGCAGGAATTTGAAGAATCGGTACATTGGATGCTCTTTTTTATATTCTTTTGAGGCTACTAACATTTTTTTTTCCCTTTTTATATAGACCATGATCGTGATACCTTATGCGCTTCGCGATGTAATAAATTACGATAAAGTCATTGTCTTTGATCAAGGCAATATGGCAGAGTATGATTCACCCTTAGAACTATTGAACAAACAATACAGCCTGTTGCAGTCGTTATGCGAGAAGGCTGGCATTTTAGACTTACTTACTCTAGACACCAATATTCTTTAATTGATACACAAAAAGAAAAGTAAAACTATTAACAAAGCAACCCCTCTCCATAATTCAGTTCCCGGAAGTTTTAATGAATAAATAATATTACAATTATATGCTTGTGAAGAATCTCTAATCGATTTTTATCACATTTCACCCATCGTGTGATCTCAAGAACTTGACAGTAAGATCAGTGATTTCTAAATTTTGTTTCAGAGACACACATTTGATTCCTCTTTTTATGTAAAATAAAC
This sequence comes from Mucor indicus B7402, assembly GCA_000697295.1. Taxonomy (NCBI): domain Eukaryota; kingdom Fungi; phylum Mucoromycota; class Mucoromycetes; order Mucorales; family Mucoraceae; genus Mucor; species Mucor indicus. The sequence continues at coordinate 26,706 of JNEK01001472.1, read as the reverse complement.
GACAAAAGTTCAACTGGATCATTTTTATTTCGTAAGGGATGAAATTTCCTATTTTTATTGAATTAAAATAAATAGAGCTGTTGGAGATTCTCGTTTAGTTGTATGTTGTTCAGGTGAATTTATTGCTTGCTAGCTTCAAGCTTGGCGTAATAGGCATCACGACGTTGAGCGTTGGGAATGTGATAAAGGTTCCACCAGGCAGCACCACCAATAGCACCAAGACCAAGGGCGATGGCAATGTCTTTCATAACTTGCTTACGGAATTTACCAGCAATGGGGGCAATCATGTTTATTAAGAGAGGGGAGGGATAAAAAAAATGTGTGGAGATGAAATTTTGGCCCCAAATCAACAACTGCTATTGTAAATTGTAAATTTTGATGACGTCTCTTATGTCTAAATTTTTTCTAGGTAAAGGTGAATATTGTATGTGAAGCTATCCGTCTGCTATGAGCATTTAACTTCAAACAGAACAGATTTATCGACAAGAAATCTTGGTGAAATGCAATTGTATACAGTTTTGGATTTAAATACGCTCTCAAAATTAAGTGGTATGCAGTTATGAGTCACTATATGTCTGTGTTCTTTTTTCAAACAATTAGCAGTGAAATTCATATCTATTAAGCAGAATTAAAAGGTGTATATGTTCCAATACAACAAACAATAAAGCTAAAGACGATAAGCATAGTGTTAAAGCTTTTCCCAAGTCTACTTTCAAAATCAGCCAGCTAAATTATTTTATTGACCGCCTAAAATGTGTACCATACGTTGAGACATGCGATTCTATTGACTTCTATTTTTCTTTCCATATAAAACAAAATGTCAGATTTTGGCGATTTCAATACTCCTTCCGAAGACCCTACTGCCGACTTTCTTGCACGCGAAAGAGCCGCTTTAGGTGATGATGCTGACTTCTTTAGCACAAATGATAACGATTTAATCTCACCTTCTCATGACTTTACATCACCTATTCCTGCTATGGACTCACCTGCTATCAATAACGACGGTCGTGATAGCGTATTAAGTAAGAAGTCAAATACAGATGTCCAACTTGTTCCTCAAGAGCAAAACCTCTTTGGAGAATCCTCATTTGAAGCTAATTATCCTAAAGCTGAGGAATTAGAAACTTCTCAAGTAAGTTGACTAAACTGAAAAGAATAGTGTTGCTCAACAGGTATATTAGGCTTTCCATAAGGCTTTGTTGCCAGAAGAAGAACCAGAAACTGTTCGGTAAAGTAGTACTGTAGGGGAGAGACTTTGACTGACAACTTTGTATAGTCAATGGCGTGAAAAACAAGCTGAACTCATCGCCGAGCGTGATGCTGAATCCCAAAAGAAAAAGGATGAACTCATCAACCAAGCTCGTGAAGATAACAGGTAAAAACTTGTATTTGTTTGGAAAGGATTTACATTTATCTTTATATTTGCGTAGAGAGCGTGAACAAAATGTTGAAAAGAATCGCAACGATATTTCCGCCTCTGCTAATATTTGGAGAATGAAAGAGTTGCTATTGGATCTCAAAAAGGATTCCAAAGCTCCTGGTAATATTGTTGAAGCCTAACTTTTTTTTTTACATAAAGAAATTTATAAACAACATTACCTTTCTTGCGAATTGTACACAGAGTTGTCATATACTTATTATGGAAGAATGGACTTTTCAGTGTTTCTTTTGTTATATTATCTCATTAGATCTAAAGCGTTTACGTTTTCAGTTTAAGTTTACATTGCTGCTCTTTGAAAGCACTTTGTTAATGCGATAATTGATGTTGAAGTTGCTTCATTATTTTACAATGAATTGGCCTTTACGCGCCACTGCCAAAGTTCCCACAAAACTTGAAACTACTTGACAAACTCTTAGACACGATAAAAGAAGTTTTATTATTAGGATAGTAGAGTAACAACCCATATTAGATAGATATTTGGGCTGAAACATGTCAAGAAATAAGCAAGAGGAGGGCTCTTACAAACAAGTTTAATCTCTATTATTTTCACAACACCTTTTACTTACTTGGTCAATTACTTAGACATTGATAGTGGATTATAATAACTAGGCTGTGACAAAGTATATAACTCAATGTGATGTGTTTGCACGGACCCTTGGGACTTATATATAAGTTGTACATTAAACGACAATAAAAAGACTGATTCCAACTTGTGAAACTTAACTGTCTAGTTTTAGAGTAAAGCGCTGTATTATATTATTTTAAAGCATGTATGGGTTATAGTGAGAGCGGTAAAAGGCTTGCTGCTGCTGTGGATAATAGGGAGTCATCATAGGCCATGGTCCCATGATATTATTTCCATTTACAAATGGAGGTTGCTGTATCAGGCTATTTCCAAAATAAGGTTGTTGATTTAACTGTTGTAGCTGGAACAGTTGCTGCTGTTGCTGCATCATCAGTTGCTGTTGTTGATAGTACATTGAATAAGGATCTTGCTGTTGCTGATAATACGGGACAAGGTGTGGTCCATAAAATTGTGGCGCGGGTGGAACCATCATCGAAGGATGAAAATAATAGCCTTCGTTTAGAGGTGGTGGTGGCATCATAGGCAATGGCTGCTGCGGATAATAATACGTTAATGCTTGTGGTGGCTGGGGCGGCACTGATGTAGTAGGAGCCGATGCTGGCATGGTAGGTGCTACCTGTTGCTGTTGTTGCACTAGTTGCTGTAACTGTTCATTACTTAAAGTTGGCATGTTGTTGCTATTTTGACCGTAATGATTTTTATAGTACTGATAACCCAGGGCTAAGGCACCTGCTAATCCGGCATTACGCCAAAAGTGAATATTGTTTTTTTCATGATCCTCGTCGTATCTATTTAATAAAGCATCCGTTCCAGCAAAAGCTATTGCATTTGTCAACCAGTCAGTTGGTCCTGAACCCAACAAACTCCCATTTTGCTGATTTTAATTTTGTAAGAGGTTATTTACAAATGATCCCATATTTATTCAATAAAGAAAGAAAAGCAGAAAAATTATAAAGACAAAAATGTTAATTCTAAACAAACAAAGAACACTAATTATTTTCATATGGCGTATGTCCTTGACAAAATCAATAGACGACGCTCAAGGTTATAGTATTCAGTAACTGTGCCAAATGCAACAATGAGTTGTATTCTTATACAGATAAACCAAGCCCAAGTGGTGTGTATTTATGAACTCTTTATTATATGAGCTCTCATTAAGCAGGCTATCATTGTCAACCAAATCATCTTTATTTGTGCAGAATACAGACTAAATACATGTATTTTATTTCTGTAATTTCGCAACAAGAGCTTTCAATCTATCTTCTTTATTTTTAGCAATGCTTACAATATTGTTTCTCGCCATAATTTCTAATGCATTACATCCATCCTGCTGAAGGTTTAAAGCCTTTACCCATGCCTCCTCCGTTGACTCACCCAGTTTTTTCAAAACAATAGCAGCAGACAACAATAAAGGGTACTGGTTTAACTTCAATTCATTCTCACGATGCTTGACTGCCATTTCAATTCTCTTCATGTCATCTGTTGCATAAATATTCACCTCCCTCTCAAATCCCGGTATTGAGTAGATGGTAGCTCGTTCCTCAGGATAGTGCGTGACAGTACTGTCTATAAATATATGGTTCAAATCATAATATGTTGTGTGGAATAACGAAATGTCAACATCAGACGTGCCCTCTCCTTTGACATCGCATAAACCGCCAGCTGTTAATTGTAGCGGCAGTCCATGTTCTTTGTACTTTTCTTTTACACTGTTGAATATTTCAGTCACGTCTTTTACCATATAGAAGAAAAAAAGGAGGTTTGCTGCGGCATCACATATAAATAATTTTATTATTTTAACAAGTCCACACCTACACTTTGCAATGCATTTATAGACCATTGGGGATATTTTGATTTATCTTGTCCGAAATAATTATAAAAGAAAGTTTTGATGAAAGCAGGAAATTCATCTTTTTGGATAGCCTCTCTCATTTTACGCATTAGTCTTAGTTGGAATGCAATGTTGTGAATAGTAACTAAATGACAGCCAACTGTATCCTTTGATATCATGTTTAAATGAACATAGGATCGAGTATAACTTTTACAAGTAGAGCAATCACAGCCTTCTTCAATAGGTCCAAAATCAGTGGCGAACTTACCAGACTTCAATGATAAGGTGCCGTTCATGGTTAATGCTTTACCAAATCTCTATTGTGGCATCAATATATAGTTAAAACATAAACAACAACAACAACAACTTACAGCCGTTCTTGTAGGGAAAACACAATCAAACATATCAACACCTAAAGCAACACAAACCACAAGATCTTCAGCATATCTATACTTGATGTCAATCGCAATATACGACCAAACAACTAAATGTCTTTACCCTACACCCATACAATAGATAGGCTTATTTTTGGGCAGTAAATCAGTACAAAGAGTTACACTAAACATCATTATATGTCAATTTTCGTCAATACGAGAAATCAAGGCTAAAATGTTACATTTTCCAGAATACATCTTTTTCTTCACCGCCACTTAAACCTCCTACTGCATAGCCAGGTGTATCTCTCTTTACCATTTCTTCCACACATTTCTTTCGAAGCTCGATATCGAGACCACCTTGTATGATAGCAAACAAGTTTTGTGTATCTCTTGTGTGCTTTAATACAACGATCGAGCCAGCGAATCGATCTCCACATGGCTTCTTCCACACGAGGGCCTGTTGTTAATGAAGAAATAACATCATCAAGTTGCATCATAATATCAGCTCCAATACTATTTTGCAATTCCATGGAATGTTCTGGTGTCAACATCATGAGTGATCCGTCATGAGGTGATGCAAACTGAACACCTTCTTCTGTAATCTTTGCCAACTTTAAAAGTGATACCATCTGAAATCCACCGCTATCCTGAAAAAATAAAGGTAAAGTACATACAGGAACGGAAAAAAATACTGCTGTCTTTTCTTACTGTTAAAAGATTACGTTTCCAACTTTGGAATGTGTGTGCTCCACCAACAAGGGTTTCTTTTCCAGGTTTTAAACCCTATACAATTATTAAGAAAAAGGTCGTTCATTTGAATAAAGATGCATACGAGATGATAGGTGTTGTTTAACATAATTTGACAGTTTAATTCTTCCAATTGCTCGGGTAATACGCCTTTCATTGTGCCTTGTGTACCGACAGGCATAAAAACAGGCGTGTTGACAGGACCATGAGGTAAAGTTAAAACGGATACTCGAGCTTTTGTTGTAGAGCAAGCTGCTGTGGTTTCAAAAGTGAGTGCGCTTTTCATTTTTGTAAATAGCTGTTTTGTTATTTTGGGGAAGGACACCTTCTTTATAGAAATCGACTACTTGTCGTTTTAAAAGAGTGTCTGTGCTAGAAAAAAAAAAAAAAAAAAAAAAGGGGGGGTTGCTGAAATAGTCACAATTACAGTCACAGGCTATTGAAATGGCAAAGTAAGATAAATTAAAAAAAAATATTTTTCACCTTATTAATTTTGAATATACTATGGTAAGAATGCAAACATAACTAACAAAAACAAGCTAACAAAAGAAAACATAGGGTAAAGCAAAAACAACTAGAAAATTTGCTGTCATGAAGCGCATGATTAGTGCCAATGATACTCGATTGTAAAGTTTTTTTTACATGTCAAATATTAAAAAAGAGATTGACCACTTTTATACTATAGAAAAGCTAATCAAGAAAAACAAAAAAAGAAGGAAGAAGAGAAAGAAGGGAAAGCTAAAAGACATGTGTAAAGTAACTCTTATAAATATTTGTAGATGTTTTATTTATAAAAAAAGAAAATAGGCCTCAAGTAGCTTCTTCTATGTTCTTTCAATACAATGCAGCACTTGGTCCACCTTATCATGTATTAGTAGATACTAATTTTATCAACTTTTCTATTCAAAACAAACTAGAACTTGTAAAGTCAATGATGGATTGTCTTTATGCAAAGTGTAAGTTCTACTTTCTCCTCATATTGGTCGCTCTAATAAGTTGTTTTTAGCCGTGCCTTGCATTACTGATTGTGTATTAGCAGAATTGGAAAAACTAGGACCGAAATATCGTATTGCATTAAAGTAAGTAATAAAATAATAACGAGATATTAGTAGAGTGCTTAAAAAGTTTGTTTGTTTTAGAATTGCACGTGATCCTCGATTTGAGCGTTTACCTTGTTCGCATAAAGGTACCTATGCAGATGATTGTCTAGTTAATCGAGTGATGCAGCACAAGTGTTATATTGTTGCTACCTGTGATCGTGATTTAAAGCGTCGTATTCGTAAAGTGCCCGGTATTCCTATTATGTCCATTGTGAATAGAAAATATGCAATTGAAAGACTTCCTGAACTAGGCATCAATGCTAAATAAAATCTGTAAATAATTCTCTAGAATCTTTTCTTTTCAGCAATTAAAGTTAATAATTCACTGCTACTTTGGGGTTTCCTTTACCTAACGTTTTTTTGAAAGAGCTTTTGTACTCTGTAGATTTTTATTTATAGTATGAATATAATCTTACATAGTGTCTCAACAGTATATAGCACAATGTTAAACTCAGCTGACAGATTTTTTTTTTCTTGTTGTTCCTCGACAAAGCTATAAAGATTCTATATGTGTAATGAACCTGTGCATTTAGCGAAATCCTGTGAAAATAGTATGTGCACTAAGAATTAGCCTAAAAAAAGTACGTGTAACATAAATTACCCAATTGTATCATGTCTAACAATGAGCTCACTTCAGCGTCGCTGTCCCAAATTTTCTTTGAATGGCACAAATTTTTTTTTCTGGTTGGCCCAACGTATTTTCTTTAGCCGCAAGATGCATATTGAAATAGCCCAAGCTGTAGAATTTCTCGGCAGACTTCTTCAGTCTAAATTAGACTCTAATGTTGTAGACCAGTTTAAAGAGACACTGACAGAAACATTAAAAATTCGCTTTCAAGATCATTGGGATCCTCAACAACCTTTACGAGGCAATGGTTATCGATCCTTGTCTAATTTTAATGGTCAACTAGATCCTATTTTAAATACTGGTAAAATACATCTCGTCAAGACCTGTATGTAATTTTCTAAATGATAGTTAATTTTAGCTGCTGTACAAGCCCATATAGAATCCAACTCTATTCACGCACATCTTCCTCGTGATTTCGTACTTTGGATTGATCCTTTTTCAGTCTCTTACCGAGTTGGCGATCATGGTAATATCATGACGTTATTCGAAGATCGATCTCGAGGCAGAGTGACTCTCAAGTTAGATCCTTCAAGTAATACTAATTCACCTGCGCCTTCATCTACAAATACACCAAAGACAAAATCACCTACAAATTCACCCATGACACAGTTCCTTCAACCTAGAACTTCAACACCTATTCGTATATCACCTCCCAATAGTCCCGAATCTCTCATACTAAAAGGACAACAACAGGAACCATCAAGTAAAAAATCAAACGATAATAATAAAGGTTTAGTCATGGCCGCTTAAACATATACACTCTGTTGCATTTTTTTTTCTCACTTCCCTTTTGTAAATCTTTCCCTACTTTTTATATACATACGCACATATATATTATAATAAAAAGCTGTTCCTCCATTTTTAGTTCTAATAGCTTTTATTTATTTCAATGCTAGAAACTACCTCGACGTTGTAAATGATCGCGAGCAGAAGTACGAAAAGATGCCAGTGGATTCTATAAAGAAAAAAGTTAATCATCTGTTATAGTAGAGTGATTCCTCCTTCGTACTTGAGTAGATTCTGCCTCTGCAATGTGTTCTAATGGTATATAAATCAACATAAAACAAGTTAATAAACTCAACAATATGTAAATGACCTTCTTCTATGTATATAAAATATGAGTACATCTCTCTCTTCAAAATAAGTTTCTTTTTTTTTTTTTTGTTAGTTTTACCTCTTGTAACAAATAGGTAAACAGCTCATGAGATGCTGTCATATAACCTAATCCAAAGGCAAGAATAATGACAATGATCTTTTTCATCAAACATTAAAAAAAGGACATGTAACAAAAAAAAAAAAAAAAAAAAAAAAAAGAAAGTGCAAAAATTTATTATTTTCAAGAAGAGGACTGCGCCCAAGTAAACCATTCATGCAACTTGACCCAATAATGCTTAAAATAGTTGCCAATAATTAACATGGTAGTAATTGATTGTTGTGAATGATCCATACGTTTTTCCAGTACGCTGACTTTACTATAAAATGTACCTACATTATCTTCTATATCCTTTAGTTTATCATTCAATACTTTTAGTTCATAATGCAATTTGGCGCTATGATCCTCTACATGTTTCAATCTTCTCTCTGTATCTGCTTGATCGTCCATAACGTGCCTAGATGCCTTTTGAACACAATCGAATTGAGCTGATCGTTTCTCATAGGCCTCTTTTAGTTGTTTGGCGGTGGATTCATATGCATCAGCCAATGCCTTAATATCTTGATGTGTCTTTTGCAGTTCTTTCTGTTGCTGATAGAGACGTTCATACATAAGATAGGTTTGCACATCCATATAAGCGATTGGTCTCGCGTCCTTTTCTTTTTGCTGCAGCGTAATAGATTTGGACCTTAATAATAGAGGGTGGTTTTCGTCAAAAGAAGTTTCACGCAGCGACTCTACAGTTGTCGTATCACGTAATGCTTGTGTAAATAGAGTGTCTAAGAGAACACTATCCGATGCTGATCTTGCATGACGAGATGAAGAGGGCTGAACATTAGAAGGAAATTCGTCGCCTTTGTGTTGTGATCTGGTTTCAGTAGATCGGGAAATGGTAAGTTTTAAAGGTGATATGGATTGTTGTTGTACATAAGAAGGTATATCTTGATCCAAGTTATCAGGGGATAAAACCTTTTTTGAGGGAGTGATAGGTGACGATTTTCTTGAAAGTGTGTCTTCTATAATGCTAGATCGGTTAATATCGCTTGATTGTGGGGATGAAAGAATGACACTGGTAGGGGGTTTGCTACTATTAGAGCTTTTATGATTATCTTTCCAAGGAAGAGATCCAGCTACTCTACTCAACATATCCACGGCAGCAGCACCGCTTGTCTTTGTTGTTCTTTTTAGCATATGTCTTAATTCACTAGTACTAGGTGGATCTGTGGCTTGTGTTGCTATCCCTTTTAATCGTGGTCTCCAAATGACTCGTAAACTGTCAATAGTAGCATGATGACGAAATGTTTCTGGGTCTGATGTTTCGGTAAATAAAGGAGAATTGGTGACGCCTGATATATCATCCAACTTTGACTTTATCACTTTTCTAACTTTCATTTGATTTACATGTTCGTTTAACTTTGCTAGTGTTTCTAAGTCTATGAATTTACTCGGTCGAATATTTTTGGCTCTTTGATAATCGCCAATATGAAATCGAAATGAATCGTAGTCCGCAAAAGGATCTTTTATTGTAGTAAAGCTGGATTCTTGCAGCTTATTTCTACATACGAGTAACTTTGATATAATTGCTGCTAATAAATGAGGTTCCATCCACGATTCCTTTAGTGTATACTAATAACTTTTTTTTTAAATCTCTCATATTGTATCCTCCCCCTTTTGCTATACCTCGTTTGTTTTGATTGGATCATATTTCTCATAAAATAGACCAAAAGCTTGATTCGTTTCATTACAAATCAGTCCGTCAATGTAATCCTTATCTAACAGTTTAAATAAATAGAGTGATGTTTGTACCAAGGAAACAAGGTTAATCACTGCTTCTTCAAAATTTACTGTATCTGCTATTTTATAAAGCGACCTGAATTTTTCCTCTGATGCTGGACTAATAAAAATTGTTAAGTTCCTGGCTCCGTTTTTCATGCAGTACTTACTTTGGCGGGTTAAAATCGAGTGAACTTCTTCCAGTACAATTTGTTCTTCTCAAGTTAATATTTACATAAATACGATTCACCCATTTATCATAGTCTCCATCAGGGATTAATACCATATCCATATCAAAAGGCAATTCACCTGGATTTGTTAGTAAGATTTCCCCTATATCTGTTGACTTTGGTTTCAAATGCGCTCCTAAATCAAGTAATGTTTGAATTTGTGGTCGAGGATGTTGTAATTCTGCTATTGAAATGGCAATCACTGCTACTTGAATCTATAAAAGTAAAAAGTCGATATATACACTCAAAAGAAAAGTAAGAGGGCTTTTACAACATGGCTATTGTCTCCCGTAAATACTTTGACGACATTAGAAGGTGCTTTACGATCGCAAATCCTTTGTCCAAGCAAAGTTATTATTAATTTTATCTTCTTTTTCAACTGCTCCTTACCACTGCTCAACAATATAAATTTGGTATCCCCTTAACTCTTGTTGTTCTTCAACTACACTTAAACCACAAACTGCAGCAATTTGAAGAGCTTTTTTTCTTTCTGCGAATACAAATCGTTTTTTGTCCGTTGTCATATAATAGAGAGAGAAAAAAAGGAATTTTTTTTTTTATTACATGTTGACTCGTACAATAAATCTGCTAAAAGCAGCAGCAACAAAAGCCATTAAACCACCAAAAATTAAAACTGGAGTTACACTTGACATGGAACCATCTTGTTTAATAGCATCAGTAGCGGCAAAGATAAAAGAAGAGATAATGGCTACTGCAAACTGAGGGAACACGATGTACATGTTGTGTACACCTAAAATCATGCCGGCATCGAACTCATCTTCAGGTTGTAACTCGACATCTTGTTGGCTTGCAGATGAGCCCCCTTCAGCCGTAATAGAGCTTGGGTTTTGTCTCTTTTCATCTTCATAACTGACATATTCACCTACTAAAGAGAAAGGAATCCAGAGAACAATAGCCCATGGTACACCCATTAATGCCAAGATAAAAGTAGCAGCAAGTACATTATTGACGAATAAAGTAGACATCAAAGAAACGCCTACAAGGATATGTGAAAAGGTATAGATGTTCAATAACGAGAATAATTTGATGTTGGGGAATCGTGTGGCAATGGCGGGGATCACTAGACCTGCAACTACCGATACAATGGAATAACAAAGTAACGCAAATGACCCTGCTCTTGTGCCCTGTGCCCAGTCAATAGGGGTCTCAGGTGATTGCGGTAAATGTGTAGCAAAATAAATATCAGAGACCCATTGTGTACTGTAAAACAAAAAGGGGAACCATCCCATCCATGCAAAGAATTGTGTGTTGCAAAGTGTTTGAATAGGTCTAGGTAAAAATCGAAAAGCTCTCCAAATATAATAAAAGGTACTGTACCAAGGCCTAATATGCATAGACGTAAGTATATGTATATATCACATGAATAAAATACTTTACTGTTGAGTATCATCATCTTCTTTTCTTTCAACTACTTTTTCATGAGTAGTAATACAAGTAATAGCAAGCGTACTAACAAAGACTAGAATAGCAACCATACAAAATACTTTGACTTGAGAGTCTCCCAACCAGGGCACATACTTGACTAGATCAACAAAACCAACAAAATAACCTACTACCATAGCTGTATTACTCATACGAGCACTCCAGGCATTAGCAATATCTTGCTGCCAAAGAGGTGGTATATCTAAAATGAGTGCGCGACAAATGGCTTGAACTGCATTTAATGTGAAATCCAGGAAATAAAAAGATGCAACTGCTACAATAATTGCATTGGTATGTGCCTATATGTTTGCATAAGTTATAAACTATTTATATTTATACACACACATAAAATACTTTACGGCTTTTTGAATCGATTCTTGATCTTGGTTTAAATAGGATGCAAATAAATAACCAATTTCTCTAGCATAAGCAACACCCACCATAGATAAACAAGTCAAGAAACCAGCTACAATGATAAAAGGCCTACGTTTACCTAATCTTGATGTACATTTATCACTAAACGCACCAATGACAGGCTGTACAATTAAACCAGATAAAGGGCCAGCTAACCATACAAGAGCTGTCAGTTCTTTTGACAAGTCAAGCGATAAAAGATAAGGAGTTCCATAGCTATATATAAAGATCAGTGATATTGTGAAGGGGAGAGGGGATAATGACTTACGATAATTCGACAGTCCCTTTTTTTTTTTAAAAAAAAAAAAATGAAATAATCATGATGTCAGTTTACATTGTACACGCCATATGTTATCTACTTACAAGTAAATTGTACACCTGCCATACATACAGTTAATGTCAAAAGTTTGATCAGGTCAAGTCCAGGTATAGTTTGATCAACTGCTCCCTTTTTATCTTTTGAATAGCTTAAATTACCACCACCAGCACTGTTATAAGTAGTCGCATCAAAGCTAGATCGTTTACGCAAGTTCTTGGGCCGGCTTACTGGCGGCTTTTTATTTAAAAGGGGTGTTTTAGCATTAGCTTCAGGCATAACTATCTACAAAGAGGGGGAAAAAATGAAAAAAAAAGAAAAATCAAGAAAAAGCTCGAGTTTTTATAATACAGAATAAAATTAAAGTTTCTTATCCAATCATATCCGCAATATTCGCATGAATGACGTTAACGGTGATCTTTATCAAATAAACAAAACGATGTCATTCCATTATCTTTGAAGGAGAGTATTTTTAAGGGGGATGACGATGATGTTTCGAGCAGTATAAAAATTTGCCGTGTCATAACACATCGATTCTCCCGTCCCAAACACCACTATAGGTACCGATCTACTTGTGTGTAACTTCTTTTTTTGGGGACAAAATGATGTAGGCAAGTCCTTTTATGAATAATTACACGGCAAAAACATTGCTTCGATATCGATTTATGATCAAGGACTACTAACCTTTTGATCTTCTCTATACTAGGATAATTTATTTTAATGATAGTAATAGTATTACATAAAGAAGAAAGTAGAAATAGCTAATTAGATGACATATGCTAATTTTTTGTTTGTGTGTGTGTGTGTGTGTGTGTATGTGTGTTTTTACAAGAATCTAGCCAAATCACTAGCACCAATATTAAGTTCGGGAGACTGTGTATTCAAGTGGCGAATAAGTTCAATCAAATGATTACGAGTAGCTTCCTTTAACTGTTCATTATCAGAAAGAACTTGAGTAAACACATGAAGAAGTTGAGGCAAGTTACCCATAACCTACATACAGAAAAATGTGAGTCCCTATACCCTTCCAAAAAAGCAATACTTACAAATGAGTTGTTGGCATTAAATAATTGGAAAATACACTCAAAAACAGGTTGATTTTCTTCATAATCAGCCTTCAAAGGTAAAGCAGATACAAAAGTAGGTAAAACTTGGTCAAGAGGGATAGCATTAGGATGAGCTAATATGAGACGAGCAACTGCACCAGTGGCATTGTCCACAGTATTAGGCAATGTTTGGTTACTAAAGAGAGGGTAAAGTGCAGTCAACATAGCAGGATAATGAGGGCTCAAGTCAACTTGTGAATGCAAAGTCAATAAACCCAAAGCATAAGCACCATTGCTACGAACCAACTCATCTTCATCACCGCATGCCTTAACAAAGAGTTGGAATAAACGCTCAGTATGGGGTGTCACTGCATTCTTAATACCAGCAATACATTCACCCAAACAACCCACAGCCATTGATCTTTCAGACTGTGTCTTAGTAGGTTTGTAATACTTGAGAATCAAAGGTAAATACACCTCAAAGTACTTGGCAAAACTGGGACCCACAGCCTCACATAAGGCAGCCACGAGATCACCGGCAGAAGTAATCAGAAGGGATTCTGATTCAATTTCATCATCTTCTTCTTCATAGTCACCGTCGTCAAAGCTTTGTTGACACATGGACTTCTTTTGGAAAATTTCCAAGATATTTTGTGCAAGGTCTTCAAGATAGTCAGCAATAAGCACAGGACCCATCAAACGAAGAGCAGTGACAAACTCTTGACATGTTTGAGCAACAGTAGAACGATCATCCTCTTCCTTCCAGAGTTGCAAAGTCATGGGGATAATTTGCTTGATCAAGTTTTGTACATTTTCATGAACAGTGTAGGTCAGGGGTACACCAGCAACCCAAGGACCAGGGTTAGACATGATGTAGAATGTCTTGATAAATGTAAAGAGACTTTGAGTAGCTGTCTTACGGACATTGTCGTACAAGTGACTTGTCAACTTTTGAATTTCAAGGAGGGATTGCTCAACATAGGGTAAGAATTGAGACTTGGTGTAAGCAAACAATTCACCTAAAGCATCAACAGCAAACTCCTTTTCGTCCGCAATAGCAGAGTTGAAATTGAAGTTTTCAAAATCATCATCCAAGTCGTCATCCATACCGCCACCAGTCGTTAAATCAATCTCATCATCCAAGACAGCTTCGTCCTTCTCTTCTGCCTTACATGAGTTGAGAATTTCGGGTACAATAGTAGGCAAGAAAGCGGCAAACTCTTCACCAAAGACGCGAGCAAAGTTAGAGAACAGGGCAAATGAGCACTCACGAAGACGAGGTGAGTCCAAATGAAGTTGCTCAACAGCCAATCCCATCAAGTTTTGCACGTAAGGACGGAAAACATCAGCACCAACAGCCTCAGCAATAGAGCCCACTGTGTCTGTAGCAACACCACGGAGTGATTGGTCGTCTGTTGATTCCTTGAGTGACATAAATTGAACAATACGAGGCAAGACTTGGTTGAAATAAGGGTGAAAAGCTTCGCCTGCAGCATGAGCAGCACTACCAATAGCAGCAATAACAGTAGCACGGGTCTCAGTTTCAGTAGCATGTTCCAACAAGAACAAAAGCTTCTCCATTAATGGTTGGAGGTATTGAACAATGTCGCTACCGAGACCTTCAAGGATGGCATCCAGTGCATTACAAGCGTGCTTGGTGACTTCAGGAGTATTGTCGTTCATCAAATTAAACACGAGAGGTAATAAGCTTTGATGATGTTCAGAGATATCAGCTGGCATTTCCTCAGCAAGACAACCGAGGGCCATACAAGCAGCACGACGGACAATGATTTCGGGATCTTGAAGACCAGTACAAACAATAGGAAGGAGTTCGCTAAGTTTACTAGCGATGATATCTGTACATCCTTCAACAGTGACAGCAAAGGTCATCATAGCAGCCTTACGGTAGCCTGGATTAGGATTTTGGATATAATTCAAGACTAAAGGCATCACAATAGGGAACACTTGTTGAGGAGGAATATTTGTGGCTAAAGCATTCAACACTTTGCATGACAACTAAAATTGGCATAAGTTGCTATACAATGCTCCCTTTCTTTTAGCACTTACACGTGAAGCAGAATCTTCATCAACATCTTCAGGATCTTCTTCAGCGCCTATAGGCATTAATCTTTCAATGATAGGAGCAACCAACTTTAGTTGTTTAATCTTGTTTTGTTTACTAAAAAGACAGGTGAGATAGCGTAAAGAGAAAAAAAGAAAAGACTTACTAAATGGCAGCCCACATCAAGAAAGATAAGGAAAAGACACGAAGGTTTTCGTCCACTTCAGCATTAGCACCAATAGTTAAGAAGAAATCAATCAATTGAGCTAAGTGGTCGTTTAACAAAGGGGCATCCTATCACAAGTTGTTACATTTTACTTTTCCTCTTTCAAAGAATAAAAGTAACTTTACCAACATCAATAAAGTATCGAAAACTTCAAAAATTTGAGAAGCACTTTCATCATCACCTTCTTTAACACACTGTTCCAAAACCTGAACCATGTTGGGGATCATGTCCTTAAACATTTTCTATACGCAAGAGGTTTAATATCCTATCCTTACCTATCAAGAAAAATACTTACAATGGTATTTTTATCTTCACTATCAACAAATTCAGAAAGCTTGCCGAGAACCAATACAGTTGTGACTCTAACAGACTTGCTTTCAGGATCAACAATAGATTTGTTGAAGAGTTCAAATAAAGAATGTTCATAAAGAAATCCGCAATGACTTCAAACAAAGTATACAAACAATAGATACCTACTTCACGATGAGCAGCATTTTGACTAGCACAGGACTCGTGCAAGAAATTCAATAAACTGGGCCATTTCTCATCGGGCATATCAATACTAGCAGCAGAAGAAATAACACGAGCAATCGCGTGGCGTACAGTTTCACTATCATCAATAAAAAGAAAATCAATATTCTCTTTCTTTTTTTTCCCCGGGATATAACTTACTTTTGTTCGTTGAGAGCAATTTGTAAAAGTTGAGCACGTAAATTCACTTTGACAGCTTCTTGAATTTGAGACCACCATTTTGTGATTCTTTTACGCAATTCAACAGCTGCCAATTGACGAACGTGGAAATGAGGTGAACGAGCAATGATCTCAATAAGAGCAGGAACACAATCAGAAGTAGCATAGTATTGAGTATTTAAAACTGAAGTGGCCTATTTCATTCATTGTTTAGTTTTTAGTCTTAAAAAAGAAAGGGGGACTTACACTTCTAATAGTTTCTGAATCTTGAGCTTGAGCTAACTTTGTCAACAGCTCATCAAGACCTGAAAGAAATTGCTAAAACAAGACCTCATTAACAATTTTGCCTGGCCACAAGCCTTACCAGTTTTATCTTTACCTCCATTTTCTAAAATAATTTATATGAAATTTTTTTGGATACACTTTTTTATTAAACACGAAGTTGCAACTTTATAAAGAAATACAAGTCACTTGTCATACTACAACAGTTCCTTTAATGATCGCTACTATTTTCTTGCTTTTTGGCCTAATTGACAACGCGTCAAATCAAAGAATTAAGGGGGGAAGGGGGGAGGAAACTTACTGCGAAAAACTCTTCAATGTCTTCTTTAGTGACAATCTTTCCGGAATCTTTAAAAGAAGTCAAAAAAGCTTTTAGATCTGAAGCTAGTGTTGTGTACGCTCTTAAACTTTCAATAGCCTTTACTCTATCAATACGCTGAAGTTGTTTCATCCCTTCTTCAAATAATGATTTTCCTGCATCTTCATCTTCTTCTGGTTCATACGTTTTTTCTTCTGTTAATAAATATTCTACATTTTCTTCTTTATAGCTTTTTAAACACTGTTAATCTTATTACTACAGTGCGCTTCTAGCACCGGATTGTCTCTTGTTACCTTTGCACATTTACATAAACCTTTTCTCCAATCTTCTTGTAAAAGGATTTCAATATTGTCATGTTCAGGTAACAAAGCAATATCAACTATAATAAAGGATTGTTATCTTCTGCTTTGCGTTTTTCACCAATATTCTTATCATCGTCGACGCTGACAGTTTCTTTATCTTCCTTAACTTGGTCGGGTATTATCCATTTGTTTACAGGTTTATTACCTTTAGATAAGCCAAAGCTAAATCTCAAATCTTTCCCATTTAATAAAAATGGACATTTTTTTGTACAGTCTCTACAAACATAGCTTTCAAAATCTTCAACTTGTTCAGGGATCTAACAACAGAAGTAATAAATAAATTTAAAGTCAGATACAATAGAACGCGAAACACGTTAAACGCGTAAAAAAAAAGTGATTTACGTTTCCGATACAGGTGTCATGAAACCAGTCTTCACAAGCGACACACTAACGACAATTTCAGTTTACTTTTCAATTTAAAAAAAAGGCCAACAGCATTACTTACTTGATACATGGTACCTTCTTCATTTTCAGGGTCATAATGTCTGTCACATCTATTGCTTGATTAGCAAAAAAAAAAAAAAAAAAAAAATCAGACGGATTACATTATAGTATTACTAACCTGCAATAACGACCTTTAAAATTGTGATTGTATTTATTATTTTCATTTGTGACGACAGTCTTCTTTTCAAAAGTCATCAATGTGCAAGCATGATTATTTAACTTTCCAGGTAGACCGCAGTCGCATCGAAACTCACGTTTAGGGAACAATTCGAATAATTCATGACTTGCGTGGCAGGCGATGGAACAACTATAACACATCCCGGCTGGCTCGTCTTCCTCAGCTGAACATGTTTTACATGCATAAAGCGGTTGTCGAATGTAGCCTAAAGGAAATGTACATTTTTCAAATTTGCCTGGCAAAATACTCGAAGCGTCCTTTTCAAGTTGTTCTTGTTTTTCGATATACTCTAAAGCAGTTACTGTTGTTTTATCCTCTTCTGTTGAATTAGCCATTATAAAAAAAAAGAGACGCTGTATCAAAAAATAAAAATAAATCTTTTTTATTGTCTGACAAATTTGTTATGCAGCGGAGGTCTGCCAAGTAATAAAACAACTTGGCTTTATAATCTAACATAAATACTTGAGGGTTCTCATCCTTCTTTAACCGCTTTTGAGAATACTTGCATCAAAACAAGCTACGAAATCTTCCAAGAAACACTTGTCTACTCTATTGGAAGCAGAAATAAGAAAACATAGCAGGACGATATCTTCACCCAAATAATATAATAGCAAAAACAAAAGACCAAAAATGCAACTTCTTTTTATTTACAAAGGCAGGTTAGATACTAAGAAACTTCCCTTTCATCATCACTATCATCTTCCAAGTCAGTCCATTCATCTTCCTCCTCACCAACAAGAGTTTGAACGACACCTTCTTCTTCTTCATGATCGCCTTGTATCCTTTCAAGCTGCCCCACTACATTGAAACAGTCGCGGCAATCAAGATGTCTTAATGTTCTACATTCTCTAATAACTTTATTGATACCAATTTCCGTCACGTTTTCGCAGCCAGGTATATGAAGATGGGTCAGCAATACGAGTTTCGTTGCTAGTGAATTCAAAGAGGTATCAGTGATGCGAGTTTCCCCTAAATACAGCTCCTGAATATACGGGCAATTTTTTATCACTTCTTTTACACCATCATCGCCAATGGACTCGCATTGGTTGACAGACAGGATTCTCAAATCACCCAAAGGTTTTGTTATTTTGCCTAAGGTCTTATTTTTTCTATAGTATATTTTAATGTTAGTTTAGACAAAAAAAAACGCATTTACTCCTTTTTTCTTTACAATAATAAACATAGATCAAGATTAAGTAGTTGCAGGTTGGGTGTTTTTTCAGTAATCTTTAGCACCAACTCGTATGTTTTTGTTGAATTCCAGCGATTAGGAACCATATGTAAATCAACTGATTGAACGTATTTTCCATTCTCCTCTGTTAGTGTAAGAGCAAAGTTTTCAAAACTGGGTGCTTTGTAGAATTGAGGAAAGTTGTATAATAAGGGGCAGGATAACGTATAGAGTTTCCTGCAGGTACGATTGAGTTGTAGTAGTGAATGTTGATCGTACTTTAAATGATTTACAATTTGGGTTATTGTTTCGTACGCAAGCTTTATGTCCATTAGTGCTCCATAGAATGTCAACAAAAAAAAGACAAACAGATTTGCTGCGAGGAAATTGTTTATTTTTTATTTTATTTTTTTTATGCATTTTCCTGTGACTGTAAAGCCTTGCTACAAGTAGTAGTAAATGAAGAGTAGACGTTTATGGAACTTGAGCCAAAGAATCAATAAATGTTCCGGCATATACACATTTACTTTACTACTAATATACAGTTATTCCTCCATATCTTTCAAGTAAGATACAACAACAGGATCATTCATAAGGGTATCGCGTAATTTCATCATGTCTTCTATAGCCGACTCTAGCGTATACGTTTCCTCTTCTCTATAAATTAACACTTGTTTGGCTATGAGCGAGTCATTATCGTATTGTTGTGTAATATTAGTGTAGTGGTATTCTAAAGCTTCCAACAAAAGCATAGTCACTCTAAGTTTTAAAACAGGTAGTGATTCCATTTCATTCACCACTTTCTCTAACTCATTCAATGAAGCAACTTCTTTATTGCCTACAAACAGGCCATTGATATTGCCTTTATCTTCATCCATAACTACCAAATACATGATTGCAACGGATTCATGTGTCCAGCCGCAACGAATCAAATCATCGCCTCCCTCTGTTGCTGTTCTGTTAAATAACTTTAAAGTAGGTTTTCCACCTATTTTTTGAAGCCATTGTATTTTTGGCATGTCACTGGCAGGATCGAAAAAAGGTATTACAGACAAAGTAAAGCAGGAAGGCTCAGGATTATTTGGTATACAGAACCCGTGCAAAAATAGCAATTCTTGATTTGGTTTGGATCCGTAAGAGAGTAAAAGTTCAGTATCTTTAGTCACAGAAGATTGATTTTGATCATAGGTAACAAGATCCAGCCCTTGTTGATCAGGTAACAACTGCCATCGAATAGTCGGTTGGCTGTGGGAGTGGTTTGCGAAATCAAAATAAGGAATAAGGGCCAGGTTGGGCTGCACATCTTCCCTTTCAGATTCACCAATACCAACGACGCGCGACCAAAATACACAATCCGCCCATATATAGTCTTCCAAAGATATATCAGCAATCCAATTCGTATGCTGCTGGTCCAGTTGTTGCAATTCTTGTAAATCGCGTCGCAACGATGCTAATTTGGCACGCGTTGATATCTCCAAACTTGTTCCTTTAATACAATCCAAGTTATATAAAACATGATTTTTTTTAAAGAAAGAAATAGTGGGCAAAATGTCAATGTATGGCTGATACTCAGTTTCAAAGGAACGCAAGAACAAAGATAATACAAACTTCTCGTGAGTCAAAGTAAGTATTTCCAGCTTTTCTTTTGTATCTACGTTGTATTTCTTTGCGAAATAGTCATTAATAGCTGTGGAGAACGATTCATTCTTTTGCATGACGTTGAGTGATGTGAATATCAAGTCATTTGGGATGTGAACAACAGTGGTTCCAGTAGGGATGTCTTTTGTTGCAAATAATCCATATCCCGCGTACTCTGTTTCTTTCACTACAGCATCTGTAATAATGCCCTTCTCGTTTATCCAGTTATTGAACCTTTCCATGTTGTACACTACAGAAAAAAAGAAGACCTTCCCCCTGTCATGCTCTTCTTTTGGCACATAAAAATTATATCAGCCAATGAAAAGCATTATTCTGCTCGAAATATCTCTAAATAAGGAAAAGACAAAGTGAATAGATAGATATCTAGATATAATTGTGACTCTTTTTTTTGAGTTGGGCACTTTACATTTTTACTACGACGCTATAGACTTTCTTTCAGCAAATCGTCATGAGCCAGAAAAACAGCAAAAAGGCAAATAATACGCTAGAAACTTGGGGAAATGAATCCACCATGAATTTAAACGCTATTATTTACCAAAATATTCTTTCTTCACCTTATTTTCGTTCTTTATAGTAAGGCAGTTTTTAACTTTGGCTTGTAATTTTTGAAACTAAAATGTTGTAACAGCACAAAAAAGACTTTTCACGAGATTGTAGACGAAATTTATAACGAAGGTGAGAAAAGAGAAAGAGCTCAATTCAACTGAAATACTAATTTGATTGATAGTATATGTGTTATGTGAGTAGTACGTCCATTTTCGTAATACAATTTCAAGTTGTAGAGAATAAGGAACTAAACTGTAATGCGTTGTAGGCCCCTTTGTAAAAGGTTCACAACCTTCGACTGCTTATTGCTGTCTATTCAAAATGTGGACACTTCGTTTAACAATTAAACAAATTGAAAACATGATTGATCATGTTGACTCACCGTAAAGTACACAAAAAAAATTCTTCTTTTGATGGGAAATATTTATTTGATGCACTTTTGTAGCTATATTCGTGCTCTTGGATTTTTGTACTTGCGTTACAATTTCCAGTGGACCCAATCCAACAAAAGTGACTATTGGTAAATTTGTTCGTATGTTGATAACTGAACCTAAATTCCAAAACACTATGCTCCCTCGTATTCCTGTTCCTATTGCGAGAGATTTGGAGAAAAAGCTGCAAGAATACGATAAGGAGCATAAAAAACAACCAAGGTAAACTTATTTTCTTGATGATTCTGACTTCAATTTCTAATGTAAAGCAATAATAGTGGAGGAAAGCGTTATGACGACGACGATAGATACTATTCTCGAGATCGAAGTGGAAGTCGTAATAGGCATTATAGAAGCAAATCGAGAAGCGCTGACAGAAGAAGAGATCGACGTGATAGAAGTAGAGATAGGCATGATACAAGAGACGAATTTGATGACTACACGCGTAGACGACGAAGTATCAGCCCAGGTTATAGAAGAAGAGACCGCTATCGTTCTCGCTCAAGATCTAGAGATAGTGGTAGACGTGATTAGCCCAATAAATATTATTATGTTATATATATGTTGTTTTATTTTCTTCGTATACTTATTAATTTCTGTTCTTAAAAAAATGATTAGAAGATATAACGAAAAAAAAAGGGGAGCTATGATATTATATGATATTATATGATATAGATGGTGTCGTTTGATGTTGTATAAAGATACTATTATATTACGTGATCTAATGTGTTTATTCAAGTTATTATTACACGCAGATCACCACACTAGGTGCTGCATCCGCTCATAGTGCCCTTTCTCTAACAAGTGCAAGGCGCGCTTAGAGCAATATGTACCTAATACTAGAGCCGATGTGGCAATACTATCCCGTTTGCGGTAAAAAACCGTAGCTACGGGGTATATAGTTTTACATAGACTTGTGTCAAACGTTAATTTAGCAAAGTCCGTTCTTCGTTTGAGAATAATCCCAAAATAAACGCTGCTATTGTATCTTTAAAAGAGCTTTCGAAATTCTTGCTAGTTAGAAAGTTTGACTACCTAGTATCAGTGATATACATACATCTGCTATGTTTGAAATCAATTGACATGTTTGACATTAGTTGAGGAATCCGAAGGATTGTCCGGACTCAAAAAAATTAAATTAAAAAAAGATAAAGAATTAACCAGATTCAAAATTGTATCCGCTTTATTATAAAAGATAGAACTTGGTATTTATATATTTTGTTAACTACAGCGGTTTGACTTTATTATGTCAGTAATTTGTTGAGAGACAGCATCTGATCTAGGTTTTATTTTGGTTGATTCTTGGCACGTACTTTTTCAAAAAATTGCGATTTTGCTAAATGCACACGTTCATTATACGTAGGTTTCTGTTGAATCTTTACTGAGCATTAAATGCATCCTTTGTATGATATATCTAGCTGTTTTTGAGACAATGAACCCTATTTATTGATATAATCATAGAACAAAGAAACATAAGCAAGTCGGCAGACTGGCAACCTTTTTTTTTATTTATAAATATGAACAACTTTGATTGTTCTTTTACTTTTATTTTATACGTTTTATGCGAACTTATCATCCAAGAAGAGGATTTACTGGAAAGCAAAACAAGACTCTACAAAAGTCTTCCCTCAATAACGGTTGTGCTTTTCTTACACTTTTACCGTGTGTAATGAATGCGTGCAAATAGCAAATCCCTGGAAACCACTGTCAGGCTTTTTGTAATTTTTTGAAAAAGTACGTGAAAATAGTACGTGTACCAAGAATTAGCCTTTTTTTTTTTGAAAACGCGTTTTCTACAAATAATATTAACTTTTAACTGTTTAACTGCATAACTGAAAATGTACTGTAGAAACGAAGCTCTTTGCGTATTCTTTATGTTGGAATATAGTGAAAAAAACGTGCAGCAATGCGAGCTAGAAATTGAACTTTGTTATCGTCCTGCAGTTCCTGAACAACTTGTGTTGATACGTAAGAAACAATTTTTACTGCAAGATGTCTTTATTGCTTGTACTTAGAGGAAATTAAGCTGGAAAAAAACAATGAACAGCTCTTTGGAAAGAAAAGAATAGAGTTGAAATTGGTAAGTGTTGTGAGAGATGTTGCAGGAGGTAGTTGTATATTAATTGTTTGATTTATAGAGACGGACGCTCAATTAATAGCATACATTGAAGAACTGTACAAATGCGAAAACCAATATAATGGTAATATGTACAAAAAGCAAGATTGGACAGTAGAAGATGTTTATGCCGAGTTGAGTATATCTGTGGTTAAGGTGCAAAAAAAAAAGCCTACAATGGTTTGAAAAGTTTTGCTAC
Source organism: Mucor indicus B7402 (assembly GCA_000697295.1). NCBI lineage: Eukaryota > Fungi > Mucoromycota > Mucoromycetes > Mucorales > Mucoraceae > Mucor > Mucor indicus. Next base: position 2,936 of record JNEK01001472.1, on the reverse strand, counting down.
AGCAAGAAACTATCTTTTCTACTTGCTCGAAGTAAGGCAGTTGGGGGCATCCTTAAAAAATGCGTATACGTGTTGCGAAAAGAATACCAAGGTACAAGTGTTTGGAATAGATAACGATTAATTTGTAACTAACTCTAGATTATACTAGAAAATGTCATGTCCAACATAACAAGCTACCTTCCAAATTATCAGAAAAAATTAAAAGACAGTGGTTTGGAAATAGATAGTTGGCTATGCTCGAAAATCACCGCCAGTAAAAATTTCAAATGAAACAGTTGACAGAGGAAAACAATTGTTGGAAGCGATGGTCTTGAATTTGAAGAACCATTCGTTGGCAACCAAAGTGTTTGTGTCTTGGATCTCGCTTGCAAACGAAGCAATTGCAAAAAGGGATCTCAAAAAAACGTCTGGCAAAGTATCCAGCTGCAGCGGCAATACAAGATATGTTGCAATATTTCATAGATTCAAAACAAGACATATGCTTGGCGTGCCTTGCTGAATCAAGCTCGATAAAGACACTTAATTCTTAAAATAAAAAATAAGTAAAAACAATATTAAATATTCAGATTGGCTGACTATTCAAAATATGTGTTGACCTTTATTAACAGGGGAAAATACTAAGGGTTTATATACTATTTAATGATCTGGGTTACTGAGTTATAATACAAGTGAAGCATCTACTATTGGATATAGTGTACCCAATGAACATGACTATGAGGATATTCGATCTGTCATTACTTCTTAATTAGGACCACAACTTACGTTATCATATATGTTAATTGGATAGGAACCAATATATGGATAAATTATGTGATGATGAATCTAAATATACATTGAACTCAGTTGGTTATAGATTAGCCATGACGGATGTATATCCGCGCCCTACTAATCATAACAAGGATCCATAATCTGACTATTATAGAGCCTGTATATGACAGTAGAAAAAAAAGAGAGAGGTTGTGGGCGGTTAGTTTGTATCAAATTGATCAACAAAAATAAAATAAAATATACTTCCATTGCTCATACGTACCTGAACTTATGTAATTAAATTTTTGATAATTCTATTGTTTTACTTTCTGTGAACGTGTTTTAAAGGCATCGAGGTCATGTTAGATAAGAATGCCTTTACTGAGCTTATTTTTTATTTTTCATCGTAGAAAGAAGTTGTCGAACTACAGTTGAGGATGTCGAAGATGAGGGTGAAGAAGGAAACGGTTCGTTCGAAAATGGTCCTGTTTTCTCAACTTTCGCTGCAGAAGAAAATAGTTACAAGACTGAAGGCGCAAGTGATAGCCTTCAAAACGATGCTAGTAAGCCTACAATCATCTAATACTTAAGTAGTTGCATGAATTTACTGACAACCTTTATTTTAAGAAATTCCAACAAACAACAGAGAAAGGATGCTTTTACGAGCTGAAAGCTTCTTAACTCTGTTTACAAGTACATGAGCGAATGTCCAACACAGCAAGAAATCTCAAACGCTCTAAGCATTTTGGAAAAAGTTGAATTGGAGATTACTAATCCCGAGTTTGACATCTCCACCTTGAAGCCACCTCAAACGAATATGAATACTAAGGGAAGGAAGACAACTAAGGGGGTAAAGAGTAGCACTCAAAGAATGAAGATTAGTAAAGAGATATATGAAGAAAACCTCGAAAAAAATATAAAGAAAAAAGAAAGAGAGGAAAAAAACTGAAGATCATCAAAAGATTAAAAGACTATTGGAAATTGAAGAAAGATCTGTGAATCTCGAACTAAAGAAGAGAAAGATTACTGTTATCGTCAAAGATGAAAATGGTAAGTTTGTTGATAGCTGTACTGACACGAAACTCGAAAGCAAAGAGATAAAGATGGAATCGTCTTTATATGACAGGTAACACAATTAGTGAAATATAACGATTTGTTAGTTGATCATTAAACAAGTAACATATATCAAAAAACATACTGACTGTATACAAATGATTTAGAGTTGATACCTACACCAGTTCCAAGAAAGACGCTGTCTACAATTATCTTAATGTTGAGCCTATTAGTGCAGTTTCTGCTGTTCATAGTGTAGGAGCAGATGGCAATTGTGGTTTCCGGGCTGTAAGTTTTGGTGTATTCAAAGATCAAAACAGATGGACTCAAGTTAAGGCTGACAAGCTAAAGACATATAATCGGTATAAAGATACATTGTATTAAAGCTGCTAGCTCTGATTCTCTTGTCCAATATGAAGAGGAAAGAATGATTAACCGACTACAGTCTATGAAATCACCTTGCTTAAACGATAGAAATTTGTGGTTTACAAGCTACTCTTACCCACAGATCGTTGATGACACCTATGGACTGCCAGTTATTGTATATTGTTATGTAGAATGCTATTAAAAAAACGGCACGAGAAACCGCCATTACGGCAAATATACTTTCCTTCATTCGAAATACAATAAGCCTACTACCAATAAGGATCACCAAGGATTGAGAAATAGAATCCTAGACATTTACAATGAATTTGATTTATCTCTCTTCTTGTAATAATTATGCAAAAACTATTAACATTATCCTCAATAAAAACAAAACCTTTCACCCATTCCCCCATTTATCAAAATTATGCAAAAAACTGTGTGATATTTTCACTGGTGTTGATTGTTGTTGTTGTAAAATAATTGATTTTTAATGGAACTCGAGATGAAATGAGTCTTCTAGCAATCCTTTATTTAAAATCGAGGGAAGATTCATCAGTCAAAGTAAATTTTGGTTTATAAAAAATCGCTCAGAGTTATTTAAGTTCAATACCAATGAAATACGTACAATTTATATGAGTTATTCTTGCCAGCTCATATGCTATATTTACTATATGATATTAGCAAGCATTGTATTTTAAGTGTAATCTAATTCGATTCATTAGACGGAAGAATGTGCAAACACCGCAAACTTCACCGAAAAAAATGATGAC